>JAJJMC010003991.1:9824770-9905864 GCA_023531435.1 Papaver californicum
AATTATTTTCTAATAATTATTTATAATTCTTTTGTTATTAGAATTGCGTAGTTTTAAATAGTGAAAACGGTTTTCTTTCAACAGTTGTGCTTTTGCCTGATGGATTATGCTTGGTTAATTAATTTTGATAGTCCATGCTTGTGATTTACCTCTGTTTATTAGCATAACGAAACCAATTTTGGCAATTACTTGTGCTTCAATTAATTTAAAAAGAATTATCTGATTAATCACATAAGTTGTTAGAATTACCTGATTCCTGATTCCTGGTCCTTTTAAAATTATTCAAAAATCATCTTTAGGTTATTTAGTCTTTTTCTTACTCCTGGAATTTTCTAGAGTTAATTAGAATCATTATTTTCTAAAATCATTACCTTCACAAGTTCGAGAATCGAACCTTTATTTACCACTTCTAAAATTACATCACTTGAACACAAGGATTATTGGGCCATTAAGATGTCCAATATGGAACTAGATGTTGCAGGTAAACAAAGAAAGCTTGAACTCAATGAGTTGGAAGAAATACGCAATGATGCATATGAAAGTTCGCGCATTTACAAGGAGAAAACTAAAGCTTTTCATGACAAGATGATTTCTCGGAAAAGTTTTGTTATAGGGCAGAAAGTTCTTTTATTCAATTCTCGTCTTAAATTGTTTCCCGGTAAACTTAGGTCCCGATGGGTTGGACCATTTGTTGTTATTAATGTATTTTTTCATGGTGCCATTGAGACTTCTAGTCCTAAAACAGGAAAAAATTTCAAGGTAAACGGTCATAGAGTGAAACCACACTATGAGCAATATGTGATGGAGAATCACGAAGTCATTAAGCTGAGTGATCCACTCTCTCTGGAGGAGTAGGGGCGAACAAGTAGAGAGTCATGCTGACTTTAAACCAAACACTGCATGGAAGGCAACCCATTGGTGTAGTATTTATTTTACTTTTTCTTGTTTTTTCTGAATTTTCATATCTTTGTAGGATTTTCCACCTTGATTTTATATTGGATGAGTCAATTTACATTGAGGAAAATGTAAAGTTTAAGTGGGGGGAGTGGTTAAGCATATAAAATTCTTAAGTATTCACTTTTAGTAGAAAATTTTAAATTTTTTTGTAACTATTTGCATGAAACCTCCAACTTTTAGATATTTTAGAGTCACTTAATATACTTCTAGCTACGTTCACATACGGCGTTCTTACCGAAATAACTGAACTTAAAAGTATTGTAGAACTACATTCGTAGTTCTTAGTTGTTGAGAGGTAATACCGACAAAGTGGACTTAAACTGCCGGTAGAGAATACAATATTAGAGAAGTTGATCATTCAATACCCATGAGTGAGGCACCAAACCTTCAATTCTTTGTACCTTTCTAAATTGTACGTTTAAAGTGTTTCATCTGCGCAAATTCCGGGTAGAAGGATGAGCTACCCAACCTCACACCATTTCATCATTACTTTTTGATCTCTTGACTGTTATTTCTATCAATCATGAGGGTGACATCGGATTTACGAAAAAACCTTACCTTGTAGTTTGATTTGCAGTTGGCACCACTCTATTTATCTCTTGACAACAACAGGTCAATAGAAACACCATCACCATCAATAAGCGGAATATTACAAATTTGAAAAAAGTTGAAGATGTTCAAGGTTTACAAGCAACGTTACAAGAAAGAGAAAAATTCAGATTCAAAGTGAAGCAACAAGACAAGGAGCAGAATTATATATACATGTTGAAGACTTATGTACAAGAGCAAAGAAAATCAAAGGATGAGAGTTATTGAAGTTTATGATATTGAGACAATACAAGTTGTGAAGGATCAACTGGTAAAGTCTTTATCTCACGGCCATAGTAGTATTATTTTATTTTTCAGATTGTATTTTATTTTCTTGTCTCAAAAAAAAAAAAAAAAAACAAAAAACAAAACCAAAAAAAAAAATAATAATAATATAAATTAAAAAAAAAATCTATCTTGTTTTTGTATTCATTCGTTAAGGCCGTGGGAAATAAGAAATATATAAAGATGTTTCAAACAATAAGAATTAGTGGAAAAGAGTTAAAATTTGTCAAAGTTCTATGAAGTTTAAGAGTTTATCATCTACGATTGAAGCCGAAGCCGAAGACGTTTCTATGGGACGCTGTGAGAGTGGTGCAGATTGTAGATTGGATAAGAACGCGAGTGAGCATTCCCATCCTCGCGCAGTAGTTGATTTCCATTCGTAGAGATCATCGAAAAACAAGTATTTTTCTTCCCACGTTTCTATGGGATATTCATATATAATTCAGAAGGTTTTTGCCTTCCCACCAGTTATCGTGTGCAGTATTTTTATCTTCATTCCTGCCTGCACACATGAGAACCATAAAGTGCGTCATTTGAGTGCAAATTCATAAAATCCTATTGGTGAGGCAGAATTCGAAACATTCAATCGCTCTCGAACCTGGATTCTTTCATATGGTGGTTTTCTCCTAACTCAAGAGTTAAGCATGAGAATAATGTTCTTTGATACATCTAACTTCTTATAATTAGTGTGCAGAAACTTTATGTCCTCTTAGCTCTTTGGATGCATGTGCTTTGGAATATTTGAGAATTGGAATTTTAGGTTTTGTGGTTATGCCTTTTGTAAACAGTCACGAGACTATAACTTGTCCCTACGGACACCTAGGGGTTTAAAGGCTTGTTACACATGCTAAGTGTAACAGTATCCTCAACGAAAGGGAGTTGTGTATTTTAGTTTATTTTAGAATTATTTTAGTTTAGTTTGCTCGAGGACTAGCAAAGTCTAAGTGCGGGGGTATTTGATAGGTGTATAAAACACCTTAATTAATATCGATTGATTATGCTTTCTTTGTTGTTTTTCTTGTAAATTATGTATTTTACATTTATTTTTGAGTTTTTAGGTACTTTGGAGTCATATGGAACAAAAAAAGAAAAAATCATTCAAGAAGGGAAAAAATGTCATATCACGTACAAACGCTAGCTATAACCCAGACAAATCTAAGGGGCTTTCATGAAGAATTGATGAAGGCACCTCACTATTACTCATGTCAGCCACGTCATAGAAATGTTATTTGAAAATTAACCTTAAAGCTGCGTGTATCTATCTGTGGGTGTTTAAATCCACCTTCTTATGTTTAACCTAAAAACTAGGTCGAAATGTATACTTCCTTCAAATGATGCTTCTCGTGGTAATGAAATGGAGGAAGCAGCCGTTGAAGAGATCGAGCTTCAGATCCAGTCGAGAAATTGAGAAGAAAGACAGAAAAGGATAAGACAAGAGAATTGAGGTGAGGAAATGAATATGTGGTGTCGAGTAGAGAAAGATCAATGATGGTTCTCGAGAAGACTAAGAAACGTGAAGATGGTTTAACTGTTTTATGAGTTTGGTTGAATCTGTGATTCGATCTGCCAGAGAGTAGAAGATAGAAAATGGAGTTAGGGTTCAAATTAGAGAAAATAGATAAAATGGCAGAAATGCAGCTGGTGGTTTTGATTTGAGAAACAATTAGAGAATGGTTGGTGGGTTTGATGTCGTAAATAGAAGATGGGTTTGTTGCATATGGTGGGATTCAGTTGGAAGAAACTGCAGTGATCTATATGGATAAGAAAGATGGGTTCGAATGTGGTTTGTGAAAAACCTAGGGTTCACTGGTGTTTGATTGAGATGGGTTTTGTGAACAAGAATCAATTAGTGAAAGAAGATGATGAACTGAAGATGGGTTGGTTGAGTTTATGATATTGAATGAATTGATTGATGTGATGAATTGCAGGGAACGAATGTAAAATGGCCGGAATCAGCCTCAAACAGAGGAAACTCTGCTGGATTTTCAATCCAGCGAGTTGATTCATCGATCCAGATGAACTGATCCACTTCAATTGACCTAGTCAGACGAGTCAGGCCAGTTGACTTAGTAACTGACTCAGATTCCCTTGACTCTATGACTGTTAGTTGACCGTTTCCATAATTTGCCGCAGTTAGTTTGACTCATGTGTCGGTGACTAGCCGGCGGCACTATTCAGGTGATCAGATTCCGGCGTCGGTGACAAATTTCCGGCGACCAATTTTGACAGAATTTTTATATGAATTATTTTTAATCATGGGCTTAATGACTAGTAGGTGGACTTATTGGACTTTGATTTTTATTTGGATTTTGATTTTTATTTGGATAAGGAGAGTTTGACCTAGTGTTGGAAATTAGAAGAGCTATAAAATACAGAGTTTTCTACAACTCTTCTACACACTTTATATTTGATTTTTGAAAGCAAGGAGTCGTCATTCTCTTTCACTCATCTAGGGTTTACAATATTTTTATCTTCTTCTTTATATTAATATGTGTATGAACTCCAAAACTATGAGTGGCTAATTTTCTTATTGATTAAGGAGGATTTTGAAACTCCGTAATATGTTTTATTAATCAATTTTACAAGTTAAATCTTTCGATAAATATCTTTTATTGATTATCTTTTTCCGTTTTATGATCATGAGATGCTTGCAATTTATCTAAGTGCACAATTGTGTATCTTGTATGCAACTCTAACGCTAATAAGAGAACTTTAATCCGTAATTGTTAGAGTAATCTCTACAAAAGTATCGAAATATCATTTGTTGCAAAGGGATTTTGTGAACAATAGTGTGTAAAAGATAACCATAGGTGAATATACACGGTGGAGGTAGCATTGATACGGTCCACGGTCACGTCACCACTTTAATAAAGACCTAGTATTCCCGAGAACTCTTCTCTAAGGCTCTTGAGATGGAATAGTCTCTATTTTTTCTCTTTCACCAACGTCGTCTCCCTCGTGGTTTTGTCCGTATCCCAACCAAACACCTTAGAGGTGAACTTGTAGATGTTCACCCAACTAACCTCGTTCACATAATTACCCCCCTTACGTCTTTACCTCCAACGCTGAGGCTCGCGATCAACTGCACATCGTTTGGGGTTATTGTCATTTCTCCAAACGGAAGACAAAAATTGTCTATTTCCGCGTAATATCTCTTGAGGAAGGAAGAAACAAGGGGCTTGTCATACCAAACCACGGAGTTCTGGACTCCATACATCAACCCCGTTTCTTCGATGATCCGTTGTACTTCGGTTGCCTCTCCAGTTAGTGGCCATAAATGCATTTTGCTAATTGAAGATTGGTGTTTTGGAAGACGCAAGGCATCTGTGTGATCCTAAATGACATATCACGACAAATTAGAAAGTGCATTAATCTTAGTTAAAAGTAGAAAATATATACAATAAGGTTGAGATACTTACCATAGTTGCACAGATCCTAGCATCCCAACTATGCTTGTACCCTCATAGCAACTCTTCTATGTCACCCAATAACCCATGAATGACCTCATTGGGACCCGGAGTTAACAACATCTCAGGTTTTGGCAAGTATGCCCATTTCTTCTTCCTTCATGGCACTACATATTTATTTCCTTGTTGTTCTTGTGGTGGTTCTTGTGGTTTTCGTGGTTGTGCTGATGGATCTTATTCATTACTGCTTTCACTATCTTCGTTACCACTTAGTTCTTCGCCTGGAACTGTATCATATTCAGTATCAGAAGACGAAGATTTTTATTCTCTTCAGAGCTCCACTTCAGATGGTTCATTGTAGGATACCGCTTTAGCTTTGCCCACCGAACCCCTACGGTGGTTAGCCTCCAAGTTCTTACCGTCCTTTTGACGAGGTCCTAAGCTCTGAGGAGTAGCAAGATCATGTTTTTTCTTCGCTATCTTTTCTCGTGCCGTTTCATTGCCCTTATCTCTAAAGAGTATGACAACATACGATAATCAACAATCAAATTCAAGTGAATTTTAGGAATTCCAAGAGTAGAATCAGACACCATGATACATCCACATCCAACGATTCCTAACATTATAGACTAAACAATCGTTCAATGTTGGTGTTCATTGATAAGTGCATAATTCATATGATTTTAGTTTCGATTTCATACTTGTTTTAGCTATAATTCTTGCATATTACTTGTTATTACGTTTGTTTTCTATCTTATGTCATATATTAGGTGAATTATCCGAAATCAATGGAAATGGTGTTAAATAGAGCTAAGAAGAGCAAAGGAGTTCATTCCGGCATGAAAAGGATAGGCCAAAGGATGGAAATACAACTTTGAAACAAGAGTTCCAGGAAGATTTATGGTTGGGAAAGTACCTCAAAACCCAACCGTAAAATAAGTCGATTTTGAAGAAAAATTCCACGAAGATTTACAATTGGATCTAGACTCTCAAACCCAATCGTAAAATTATTTGAAGAGATATGAAGATTTTTTCATTTCCATCTTGAATAGAATTAAAATACGAAGTCAACCAGAAAAGAATGAGGTTAATCGGACATCGTATGAGGGAGTTATGGTCAAAACGGTGAAATACGAAAACGTGTCCAAGAATAATTACGGTTGGGTTTATTGGACTCGAACCCAACCATAAATATGGGGATTTTGGGTGAGATTTTTGTGTCATAATTTCGGTTGGATTTATTGGCTCAGACCCAACCGTAACTGGGGTAGTTTAGCATGCGTTTGGGCTTCTAAAATACGGAAAACAAAGTCCCGGAAGGATTCTAAACCCTATAAAGAGGGGATACTTGAGAGCTAAGCATTGAAGGCTATAAAAGAAGAAATCTAAGGCTAAAACAAGACATCTCTACATCTTGGAAGGGATCTCTACACAACTTTCTACCTCTCATACTATAATTCTACATCTTAAACCTAGGGTTTACCCCTTTAGGGGGAAACCATTCTAATTTGTAACATGAGTAGCTAAATCTTTTGTTGATTAAGGATGCATTCAATGTTCGAAGCGTAAAGCTTTATTAGTAATACAAGTTTATTTATGGTTTTAATCATCACCGTTTGTTTTTATTATATCTAGGGTTTACGATTGATTTCTAGATTGTTCAAGTGTACAATTGGATTATTCTATTGATCAGTTTAATGCTAGTATTGAGTTATGAGATAAGTAATCGTCTACTGACTCGTACAAAAGTAGAAATCACAATACCTTGCAGAGGGATCCTATGGAGTAATTGCAAGTGAAGACAACATCAGAAAGTGGACCTTGATCTAAGAGTTTAACTACTTGGATCAACCTAAATTCACAACGCCTAAAGCATTTGATTGGGTTATACCTTGAGTAATCTACTACTTGGTGGCTCAGTTGGGTATAATCTGGTAGTCGAGAACTTATGTATCCAGTGATAAAAGGATTTTTGGGGATATCACTGATCTAGATGTTATTCTACGGTTGGTGATGAATGATTCTGACGAAAGATAGATAAGTATACTACTCGAGTTAACGCTTGGTAGCGGCGAAGGACTCCCTAATCATCTCTTTTTCTTCTTATTATTATTATTATTTTTAATTACTTTAAACAACCAATCCCCCTTAGTATTTACTTTTATTCTAGTTTTGCTAATCTAAATAACATATCAATTACACAACTCATCTGTGGGAACGATCCTTACTACCGCTAGATTACTAGTTAATTAGTGGGAAATATATTAATTTGTTGCACTTACGATATGCATCATTCATATCCAACGATTCTAGGTTAAAAAACCAACATAACAGTTGGGAGTTTTTTCGACCAAGAATCGTTCGATAGGAATGTCCACATCGAACGATTCAAAGAAAAGTTCATTTTCTTCTCGACCCAGAATCGTTCGCTAGTGATGTCCACATCGAACGATTCTGATAAATGTTTAGTTTTTTCTCGACTTAGAATTGTTCGTTAGGAATGTCCACAAAGAACGATTCTGGGTTGATGATTCTGACTTTTCAGCTACTTCGGAATCGTTCGATGGGGGAATGAACATCAAACATTTCATATTGGAATCGTTTGGTAACTTGTGGCCTTTTGAGTTATTAATCTTGTGCAATTTACGTTTTAGTTTTTAGCATGGATGTTTAACCGAAACTTGATTGACACTGTATGATCTAAGAGCGAGAAATCCAATCGAGATTTCTTAGATCATTCTCAATTAATTTTTCAAGTGAAGTTTCCGCTACATTGGCCAAGTAAAGACTTATGTTAGCACGACAAGAGTATATAACAGAAAGTTGAATAACTAAAAAGATAGACTTCTGAGATTTATTTTTATTTTTATTTTTATTTTTTTCATAAGTTGACTTCTGAGGTTCTATTGTTAACTTTGGTTCTGGTTTCGTTGAACTTCATTTGTATGAAATTTGTGAAGCTCCATTTCGTTTAACCAATCTGTTTTGTGTTTCATATTGAAATTTCGTTGTTTTAGGTTTTTGCAGTCTCATACAAACACAAAGGGAGTGTATGGGAAATCTAATATGTTTTTTTGGATGGAGAGGCAAAAGAGGGCTCACTACGTGAAGAATTGAATCCTCAAGTAGAATTCTTTGATGTGGTTTATTATCAACAATGAAGTCTCAATCAGAAATTTTTTTTTTTTGTTAATATTACTACTAAACTGTGAAGTCTAAAACAGTGATGTGTTTTGTTACTATGTCTAAATTATGAGATTTTACTGACTTAATAACACTTTGTTCATATTGCCATACTTATCCATGTTTCTGTCCATGGTATGTTACTTTCTTGGGTCTTCTTCAGTGACTCAACTTAAAGAAACCTATTTTTTCAACTGGTGATATATTAGTTTGTTAAGTATAATTTCTAAGTTTATTCCAATTAGTTTTTGTAATTTGAAATTTGAATGTTGTTTACTGGTTAATTTAAAATTTTGAATTTTAGAATCGGTTTTATAGGTATTAAATTTTCAAAAAGCAAGAGTATTTAAGTGATAATATTAATTTGGATTACCATGCAATTCTATTAAGACTTACTTTTATGAATGTTCAACATTCAACATTCAAGGAAAAAAACATTGCCTAAAGTGTGGTTTCCAAATTACCTTCAAAGAGTTGCTTAAATACAATATGCAATCAACTCTGTGGCGCCAGATGATTTGGTACTGGAGAATTTACTTTCTGTGCCAAACCATTTGGCGCTTTAAATCTCAGCCATCAGATATGATGTTAGAAATTAAAATCTAATGGTTAAGTTTTTTGTGCCAAAACCATTTGGCGCTTTAAATCTTAGCCATCCTATCTTCTTTAAATTTTAAAATCTAACAACTCCAATATTTCTGCGCCAAACCATTGAGCGCTTCCTTGGTTCAACTTTGAATCACGATAGCACTGAGATGTTGATTCAATCTGACGTGTCCAACTATGAATCTTGAATTGTGAACAATGATAAAACTAAGCGTAACCCAAACAAACACTTTTTTTTATAAAGGAACCCATTGTTGGAATTCTATTCTAGAAAAAAGATTATCACGTACTGGGATTTGAAAATCTGGAACCAAACAAGATGTAAATACGAAGCTACTATAGGTGGACCAAAATCGTCAGTCCATCCGTAGGTGCTGATGTGGATCTTTCTATCACCTTAGGATTCAAGGGGTGCACTTTTTTTTTATGAACTTATGGGTCTTAGTTACTAAAATTTTCTAGAAGCAACACCTTAGTCTACATTTAGACTAGACTTTTTGATTTACAGTTAGTGTTTTCGGTATAAATAGAACAGTTACGAAATTTGATTAAAAAGTTACAAGGACGAATAATAAGATTGTTTGGACAGCGGGTCCCACTGGTGAGTACACCCTCAAGGACACATATAACGCTCGTATGGTCCATAGGAACAACATTGACTGGCACCAACTGGTTTGGTTCCCAAATTGTGTCCCGAGGCATTGTTTTGTTGCTTGGATTGCTCTTCACAGGGGACTAAAGACAAGATTCAAGCTTCTATCTTGGGGAATGGATGTAGATCCTATATGCGTAATATGTAACCTCATGCTGGAAGATGACCTCCACTTGCTTTTCGAATGCTGCTACGCCAAAACCATATAGAACAGGCTGCTGAGGCTGATGGGGTTCACAGGTTTTGGTCATTCAGACTGGGAAGGGAAGATCAAGTGGTGTGTTCTTCACCTAAAAGGTACAGAGGCAGTCGGCTCCACTAGGAAGTTGTGCTTTAATGCGTTCATCTATCATATCTGGTGCGAGAGGAACAGAAGAATATTCACCCAGAAGTATCTCTCACCCGATCAGATCTACTACAGAATTGTGGAGGAAGTTAAGCTAAAGATGGCATCATGCTCTTTCGATATTCCTGACAATAATGAAAACAGAGACTTGTCTTCCAGGTGGAACTTAAACTCAATTTTCACTGTCACTAGGCATCTAGCTTGCACCTGGATAAAACCTGATACTGAGGAGGTAGCAATCAACACTGATGGCTCTCTTACAGATTCCACTGTTGGGTTTGGGGCAATAATCAGAGATGAGAATGGAGAACCTTTGGACGTAGTTTCCGGAAGCACAAGACCAGTGGATATAACTCTTCATGAACTCCAAGGGGTGGAAGCAGGGCTTAAGTTGGTTGTGAATAAACACTATCCCAGAGTCTCTATCAGAACAGACTCTATGAATGTCTATAATCTTCTCTTGAATGAGTTATCCAAGGCTCCGTGGCATTGTCATCACGTTTGGGAGTCGATTAAACGCCTCAGGACCAGTTTCGTGACGTGCTCTATCCAGCACACCTTCAGAGAAGCCAATAGAGCAGCCGACCGGGTCGCTAGCTTGCAGCCAACTGGAGAGTATGAGGTTATTGACCCAAGCTCTTTCACCGAAGACTTAAAGAAAATCGTTTCTGAAGATGCCGTTGAGAAAGTTTACTTTCACAAGTTTAGAAACAGCGCAATGCCTAATGGTTGAACTCTGTAGCTGAGCCCTTTCTTATCTGGGTTTTTTTTTTTTTTCTTGGATCCTTGTCTGTTGGTTGGGATCTCCTTAACCCATCTCCTTTCTAAAAAAATAATATTAAACTATGTTAGTAATGACACTGACTGTCCCATGTGCATGGCTGCTTTCGCAGTAGCAGCCTCACGCCCTCACAGTCATAGGCCATAAATACCGGTTGTACTAGAAACGTGGAATAAATCCACCACAAATTTTCGATTTTGAATGATTTTGGACTACGAAATTCACCTAAGAACTAGAATAGTCTTATGGCATTGACGTATATCAAGGGTATGTTCACACTTGCGTGTGTATTTGTGTAATATCTTTGTGGCGTAAAAGCCTTCAACAGCTTGACCAGACTTAAGATTATAGTGGCACGCGCAGACCCGTGATAAATGAAGTGTTAGCGTGTTAATCTCTAATGAAATTCCAGCCTTGTGGAATTTTTTTCATGTGACAAGCCATTTTCAAATTAGTCTGTCTGAGTAAGAGATGCAATTTTAAAAGGAAAAAAACAGTTTAATCTAAAATAGGATTAATATGGACTAGTTAGCCCTAATCCATTTAACTAAGTATAAGTTAGTCCTATATTTATTTAAAATATAGAAAGTACACGAATAATTCTTATAATTTATAGTTTAGGTTAAAAATTTACAGTTTAGTCCAAAGTGATTCATAATGATGTCAACAATTTTAAATAATATCATAATAATTTAAAAATAATTTATCTTTCGAACCACTCGTCTAAAATTCGCAAACTTTATATATTCGGAAAGTTCTTTTCGAGATCTATAAAAAGAGTACCTGTATGACTGTAAATTTTTTATTTTTTAAAAAAGTTAATTTTTGATTCATCATTATTTGATTGTATAAAAAAATACACATGCACAAAATTTTTCATAAGTTATGCAAACATTTTTTCCACATTGTACCATTTTATACACACCTAAAAAACATGCATGAAATTGATCATTCATACTCACACTCATACCTACTTTTTCATAGAAATTACATTGGTACACCAATATGTACACCCCTATAAAACATGGATAAAACCGATTATTCATAACCACACACAAACCTTATTTTGCATGGCAATTACACTGGCGTACCAATATGTACGCCCATGCAAAACATGCATAAACCGATTATTCATAACCACACACAAATCTACTTTTTCATGGAAATTACACAAGTGCACCAATATGTACACACCTACAAAAAAATGTATTAAATCGATCATTCATACCCACACGCAGACCTATTTTTCATAGAAAATACACTGGTGCACCAATATGTACACCCTTACAAAACGTGGAACTAATCAACCATATTCACCTACAAACAAATCTATTTCATAGGAATTACACTGGTGTACCAGTATGTACACACCTACCCATATTGTATAAACATAACATGAAAACTCAGATGGATTTGAACCATCAACCTCCACAAACCTTGTGATAGGCTTGGGCGCTCTACCATTTTGAGCTTATGGGTCCCTCAAGATAAACAATAAAAAGATCAACATGTGCACTAACAATGTACCGAAAACATGTATACTCAAGTGTACAAGTTCATCTTCAAGAACATTATCAATCAACATGTGTACAACTATGTGCACATTAACAATCAACATTTGTACACTTATGTGCATATTAACAACCATCAAGAACAGGTACAATGTACAATAATATGCATATGATTTTGCTAGATATGCAATGCAATGAAGTGAAAATATTAGAGCGCCCTGCCAATATGATTTTGCTTAAGTTCACTGTTTGAAATAAATGAGATTTTGATGCAAATAAAAATGTGCACGAAGAGAGACAAAGAATAGTAATATCACTTGAACCCTATATAAGAAAAGGATATACCTTCTTCGGTATTAGAGGATAGACCTCAGTCCTCACAAACCTCTTTCATTTTTCCTCTTGAAAAGCAAGTGCATAAATAAAAAGAACGTTAGCTCCAACATCTGCAAAAGCTAGCGATATCCATAAAGATTCCTCAAAAGACAGTTCCACGCGAATCAGTCCATGCTATAATAACAATGTCCGCACCACACACCTTCCTCTCATCAACAACTGCTTTTATCCACATCACTGCCTCCTCCTACGAAACCACCTTTCGACCTTAGGTATGACTGCAAGCTTTTGGAGGTACCTTTTCAAAGAAAACAAGACGATAAACATCAAGACCAACCAATGCAATGACAATATTATGCTAAACATAGAACACTCAATGGAAAATTCAGTTCACAAAATAAATTATCAAATCCAAGAATCAACATGCATATGCAATCATTAACAATCACCAGGTGTACAATTATGTGCACATTAAAGATCAACAGGTGTATAACTATGTGCACGTTAATGATCAACAAGTGTACAAACATGTGCATAGTAAAAATCAACAGATGTACTTATGTACATATTAAGAATCAACATGTGTACAACTATGTGCACATTAACAATTTCATAACAAAATGATTTTATTTCAAAATCAAGACAACTGCAAAATGGCGATACTCTACTCTTTTTCTGTGAAGCCAGTTCATTGCAATTTAACCTGGCAAAACAAATATCATAAGATTTCTATATATCACTAACAAAACAACTTACAAACAAAAACCAACATGTCACTCCACTTCATCTGCAATCATTGCTCCACCAACTTTAGCTGAATGGCCAATCACCCTATTGGCGAGGACTAGGATCCATGATCACGCTTTACCTCTAAAATTCAACAGCCATTGCTAACTTATAAAGTAACATGTACAAAGCTAACTTATAAAGTAACATGTACAAAGTAACACAACGGTTAGATAGGTTTTTAAGAAGAAAAAACACCTTGAATCTGTAATTTCTTGGAACCATAGAGGGAGAGAGGGGGGGAAATTTCTTGAATATTAATTCATAGTATTGAATTAATGAAAACATATACTTACCATTAACGAACAAACAAAAAATATATACGAATCTTTAAGTTAACAATCCAAGCAACAGTGAACAAAAAACAGCCAAAAATACATGTTAAATCTTGTCTTTACCAAACCCTAAGATACCCACAAAAATGAAAAAGATGAATAAACTGAAATTTTGCGGGGGAAATCAAAAGTAGCCAAAACAGCCATGAAAAAAAAAGAAAAAAAAAGAAAAAAAGTTTTTAAATTTAATATACATTCATTAATCAGAAATGGGGTGAGGGAGGGACATGAATGAAGGCATATGATGATAAAACTTAATTAAGTAACTTACCAAAATTGGTGAACTAAGAATGGTGATCAGTAGTATCATGTCTTTGAGTGAGACAAAACAGATTATTGCTTATAATTATGAAATGTCACGTAACCAAAATTGACTAGTTTTAATTGAACCAACAAATCAACGATAAAATGAATGTCTTTGAGTGAGACAAAACAGATCACATAAATCAACTTGTGCAATCAATTCATTAACGCACCCACCTAATTTTCAATCTGCACTCTGATATCTGTTCAATTCATTATTATTTATATAAAATTTTATGTTGATGGATCCTTAATTTTAAAATTTCGGTAGGTTAAATCTAGAAAATCAAAAAAGAAAGAAAAAAAAAATCAATCAAATAAACATGAAACGAAAGGATCAAAACATTAACCTGTAGTACGAATCACTGCTGAAAAACAACCACACTAAATAGCCTGTAAATCGCTTTCGTCTCTATCTCTTTCTCTCCAAATTTTTTTTGAGATCTAAAAAACAAACAACGAAACATGAAAAAGGTAATTAGGGTAGTAAAAAAAGGTTGTATTTTAACTCGTACAAATTTGGATTAAACTGTGTGCGTATTTCCAAATTAGGACTAGCGAGTACAATGCTTAAGAGGGAAGGACTAGAGCGTCTAAAGCCCAATAAAAAAAGACTAACCGTTAATTCCTACATTTTAAAACGTTGAATGTTTTGTTGTTGTTTTTTCCTCATCCTAAAGTATTACTTCCGTCCTAGGAAAATGATACTTTTATTTTTTTTCTCCTAAACATAGACCGGATTGAAAAAATAAAAATATCACTTTTCTTGATATACAGTAAGGATTACAGTAATTATAAGCTATACTTAACCGAATATCATCAACCTTTGTGCAGTCAAGTTTTTGACATTTATTTCATTTTATTTTTTTTACATATTACACTTATTTCATAGACCAAATGGAAGTCCTAGTTTGAAACGTTGGATAAAATTTGATTCGCTGCACTGTCCAGTCTATGGCTCCACCCTCTCTTTGTCTCACTATAAATATGAAACCTCTCGTACAACTTTATTCACAACCAAAAAATTAAGATTATGGCAACAAAAAATCTCTCCATTACCGTATTCCTACTCTTTCTTACAGCTATTGTTTCCATTGGAAGTGCCCAACAATGTGGACGTCAAGCTGGTGGTCAGACTTGTCCAGGAAACTTATGCTGTAGTCAATACGGTTACTGTGGTGATACTAATGACTACTGTTTACCATCTAATAACTGCCAGAGTAAATGCAGAAGTAGCAGTGAAAGTGCAAGTAATGTTCGTGCAACATACCATATCTATAATCCTGCCCAAAACGGATGGGATATGAATAGAGTTAGTGCGTATTGTTCCACTTGGGATGCCAACAAGCCACTTGCTTGGAGACAAAAGTATGGCTGGACGGCCTTCTGTGGCCCTGTCGGACCTCGTGGTCAAGCTTCATGTAGCAGGTGTTTGAGGGTAAGTTTATAATTCAGAAATTACATGGAATTTAGTTATTGTAAGATTTCTGGGCTTCGAACTCAAAACCAATTGGCTATTAGTGAAATGACCCTTTTATCATATATATATGTGTATAGAGGTTTGAGGTTTGAGGCAATGTGGGATTATTAGTCTAGAGTTATTTAGAGATTGACTAATAGTTCCAACACTCCCCTTCATGGATAAGGGTGCTTTTAAGCCTCTTAACACATGAATCGCATACGGGTGGACATTTAACCATTCACGTATGAGCCACGTTCTGATATCATATAAGATTTCTGGGCTTCCAACTCAAAGTCAATTGGCTATAAGTGGAGTGGCCCTTTTATCATATATGTGTATAGAAGCTTGAGGTTTTAGGAAATGTGGGACTATTAGTTTAGAGTTATTTAGAGATTGACTAATAGTTCTAATAGTTATGTTTACTAGATTTGTGCCCGGTGCGTAATACTTAACTTTTCATCACTATTACCTTCAATTTTTAATTTGGTGCGTCCCATGGTGATGGAACGGTTAAGTTTACATTTATTTTTTTGGTTTCCTAATGTAGTCACGGTTTCTGAATATGGTAGGTTTAATACTAACAAATTCCAAATTGAATTTGGTTTTGATGTAGATCGTCGATTTTGCGGTGTTGTCCACCCACTGTAGGTGATGTTGATCCGGCATAATTAAGTATTAGGTGTAAACGAAGTGTATTAATTTTAAAACAAAAGAGCCAATAGAAGAATGGGTTTCTTTTAACCCCTAAATATTTGCATCAATCAAATTATGTCAAGTGTCCTCACCGGAACTCTCGTTTCACAAAAGTCTTGTTCGGCCAATAGGAAGCGAGGATTTTCTCACCGTTGAAAACTTTATTTATTTAGGTCCTCAAGTCTTTAGATAGTTAATAAGGTAGTTCGATCCATATATCTCATCACTTCAGTAGTTTCTAATCAAGGGTGTCCCATCTTGTTGATATTTTATGCAGGTAACAAACAGGGGTACAGGTGCTGAAAAAACTGTGAGGATCGTTGATCAGTGCAGCAACGGATGTTTGGATTTGGAAGAGGGTGTTTTCAACCAGATTGATACTGATAGAAAAGGTTATAGAGATGGCCACATGTTTGTAGACTATCAATTCGTCAACTGTGGTGACTGATTTTACTCCCGATGTTGCTACCACAACTAACCATACATGCCTCTTCCTTTTATTGCTCAATAAAGACTTGTGTACCTAGTATGAATTATGAAGCTGAATAAATTTGTAATGGTATTTGCATATATAAAATGTAAACAATGAACACCATAATAAAAACTAATAAATAAATTGAACGATTTTAGCTTAAAATATGTGCTAATTAAGCAATTTTGTTTGGACCATCACAATGCTATATTCTCGATTTAAATGAATGTGTGGTACGTAGGAATTGCATTTCCTACTGTTTAACTAATAACTTACCTGTTTGGATTGAAGTTTAAAAAATGTCACTTTAACAACTATAATTATTTTTACAGCATGTTTGGTTTAAGGAAACTAAGGCTAGATAATTCAACTTTCAGAGAATGAGCCTAATTTCCTGAATCAAATATGGTAAATAAACTATGTGTAATTAAGATTTTTGATTTTTAGGAATTTGTCCCTCTAAAATAATAGATTTTTATTATACTGGTCTAGTAATACAATAAAATTGGATTCCGGGGTAAAAACAAAGGTAACTAATTTACCTCAACCAAAAAATAATTTTTAGATTTAAATTCAATTCTTTGGAATTCGATTCCAAAAATTGAATTACCCCATAATTGAATTCTTAGAATTCCGGTTCTTCCAACCAAACGAGGTGCTGTCGTGGTTATGGCTTTCCAGACATTGAATTCTCACCTATCTGTGAGTTACTCAAGCCTGCACTTTCACTTTGGCTTCATACACACCTGTCTTTCACATCACATGGCTTCAGATAATTGTGTGACCATGTTAATCTTCACTGGGAGAGCGTTAGCGACCTATAAATTACGTACTACATTCAAGATAATGAAAAGAAGTTAATTACCAAGGTAGTGAAAAACTTAATATCTCTAGGGTTCTGCTGCAAACAAAATGAAGAAAAGTTTATTTTCTTTTACAAAAAAAAATAAGGAAAAAAACTTTATTGGTGAGCTACAATTCCTCCATTTGTAGAGACCTGAATAGCATCATGCAAAATTGACATATCTATTACATTACTACCACCATTAACTAAATGAATAAAGAAGAACTTAGATCAGATCCTTTCTAATGGAAATTCCAGTTACTTGTAGATCCATAAAAATTATAAGCTAATTGAGCTGCAGGTTTATTCTGTTGTCTATGAATAGTTTTCATGCTACCTAGAAAAAAAATAAGCTTTAGATAACTGAGGATGGAAATATCTTCAACTTCAAAATTCACATCCTCTACAGTTTCTTAGCTCAGCTGAAAGCAAGTTCATTTTTTTCCTCTATTTCATCTCCACATCTGTACTCTAGGACACCTCTTGTGCCAATGTATTTTCTTGAGAAGGACACAACAGTCAGGCAATATTAGAAACATTATTCAGATGACTGGTATTCTGCAAGATGCAGATACTTCTTGTGATACCAAATTCTTCTTTATGCGATATAGTCTGTCTTTTAGAAGTATCCATGTTATATCTTTGATAATAGAGATCATTAAGATGTGACTCTGGTTATAAAGCACTCTGTTATAAGAGCATAAGTGTTATTTAGTACTGCTAATAGTATTAGGGGTACTTAGCGGAATCTTTCTGAAGATGAAATTACATCTAGCCTTCCATATGAATCAACAAGTGGTTGCATATACAGGTGCCCAGTTTCTAGAAAGATAACCAATATGGAACCAGTGATTAATCCATTCATTGAAGTTATTGGCAGTACCGAAGGTTTGAGTGTCAACACCAAGCAGCAAAAACCAGACATTTATGGCAAAAAGCGGTGCATCAGGAGGTGAGTGATTGTTTCTTCTCCACAATTGCAGGTACAATATATGGGATCAATATAGTGCATGATGCTATCATTATTAACATTTGCTGGTAGGATTCCATGGGCACGCTTCCACAGAAACATCTGAATAGAGGGTAGTATTTGTTTTCCATATCTTCTCCAAATTAATAGTATGGTTATCATTCTGATATTTGGTGTTGATCTTGTGCTGGTAAAGAAATTTTATTGTGAAATCTCCCTTGTCAGTAAATCCCCAGATCACCATGTCTCCTTCTGGATGTTGTAGGGAGTATTTAGGATAATTATGCAATCTTCAATGTTGAAAAAAGATTGCATCTTGTCTTTGTAGTGGAGGATCTCTGACATTTAATACTAAGAAAGAAATGTAAATCCCTAAATCCATTATAGAAATCTATTTACTAAAAACATAAACAAAAAGAAGTAAGTAGCTCAGAAGAAGATCTTGTCAATATAATGTCATATACATATAACAAAAGGATAATCATCTTGGAACCAGACTTGTAAATGAACATAAAATTATCACATATTGACTTGACAAAACCATTTTAAACAAGAAAACCATTGAATCTCTCTAACCATGCTCTAGCAGCTTGTTTGAGACCGTACACAAACTTTTTCACGTGGCAAACATAATCAGGATGAGAAATATTCTCAAATCCTTTAGGTTGTTTCATGTAATAATTCTCATTCAAGTAACCATGCAAAAAGGCATTGGATATATCAAGTTGTCTAATAGACCAATTTCTAGACAAAGAAACAGTGAAAACACATATGATATTAGCAGTATTCACGACAAAACTAAAAGTTTCATAAAAATCAACACCATCTTGTTGATCAAATCCCTAAGAAACCAATCTTGATTTGTATATTTCAATTGAACCATTTGACTTATACTTGATTTTGTAAACCCACTTTTTTCCTAGCATATTCATCCCATCAACAAAAGAAACTAAATCCCATGTTCCATTCTGCATAAATGCATCTACTCAACAGTCATAGATTTTACCCATTTAACATCATTAACATCAGTCTTATAAGTCTTAGGTTTTATGCCATACTGAAAGATAGAGTAAGAGCAATAGGTAAAGACTACATAGAACAATAATGAGCAACAAAATCAGTATAAAGAGTTTTAAGTTTGGAAATGGCATACTTAGACCTTATAATGATAGTACTAGTAGGAATGACAAATGTACGAGATTGTAGAACAGAAACAAAAAATTTAGGGGCAGAAGATTCAGGTTTTGGATCATTATGATGAATAGTGGATAACATATGACTTACATATATGGGAAGAGTGATCGTATCAGAAGTGGAATCATCACAACCACCAGAAGCAATAGAATCATGCGTAGCAAAAGAAAATGTGGAATCATCACAACCACCGGAAGCAATAGAATCATGTGTAGCAAAAGAAAATGTAGATTCATCAAAAGTAACATTTCTAGATACAAAAGTTTTCTTGTTAACAAGATTATACATTTATAACCTCTATAAAGAGGATTATATTAATAAAAAAAACACATCTAGAAGATTTTGGACTAAGTTTATCATATTTATGTTGGAGAAAATGAGTTTAAACTAAATGTTTTTTGGTTTTGGTGTGATGTGAATGAATCTCTTTAGTTTAGTCCCACATTGGGTATTCTAGAGAAAGATGTCCACTATATAACCATTCTCAAGTGGATATTTAGACAAACAAGAGGATGGATAGTTAGCCAATGAGAAACACATCAACCATGATCTATTATTTTTACCAAAAATAGTTTTACAAATCCGAAACCCTATGTAGTTTTACAAATCCGAAACCCTAAAGGATTCTTTCTATGTTTTGGGAAAACTTGATTTACAAGAAATCCGAAACCCTAAAGGTTTCTTTTTCCTATAAATACAAAACGTTTTCAGAGTTAAAATCTATCCCAGAAGCGGCTATTATCCTGTCTTTTTTTCACCATCTTCTCATTTTGTTTTGCGTTTTGATTGTTTATTTCCCTTCCTTCCCTGTTGCTAAGTTCAAGAGTGGGTAGTCTGTATTATGCTAATACAAGCTATATCGGACAGTCTTATCCTGGACACATCTTCGTACGTTGGGGTTTGGCATTGTTCTTCTCGAGTATACCCGCGAACTAATGTGTTAAGGACAACTTGTTAAACCTGTGATTCTGCCCTCGTAGTTGTCCGTGGTATAGTTGTTTTCAATTCAGTTCTTTATATATTATTTTAATACATCTAACGTTGTTGTTCATTGTTGTAAGATTCCAACAATTTATAAGATGCAAATTGGAATAATAACTACAACCAAAGACCCTAAGTGAGTTATAATAAGAATATCATCGTATAATACTTGAAATGGAGAATTAAAGTTTAAGACCTTTGTTGGAATTATATTAATGATAAAGGTAACAGTGAGAAAAGAATCAAGCCAAAAATGCTTCGTTAATAAGGCTTTGAAAAAAAGAGTATTCCCAGTTTCTATGATATGTTTATGCTTCCTTTCTGCTACTCCATTTTGTTACTGAAAGTTAAGATAAAAAATCCTTAAAGTGATGCCACAAGAATCAAGAAAACGCTTAAAAGGACCTTTTGCTAATTCATAAGTACCATCATACTGAAATGAAATAGGGAAGTTGAGAGAAAATTCATATTCACAGCGTTGAAGTTTTAAAAACATTTTAGAGCATCAGTCTTCGTAGTCATTAAAATAATCCAATGAAATCTACTATATTCATCAATGCAAAATATATAGTATCTGAAACCTTCAAGAGAAATGACAGGAGCAGGCCCCCAAACATCACAGTTCACTAGAGCTAAAGGTTTAGAAGTAAATCTTGAAGAAGATTGAAAAGGTAGTTTAACATGTTTTCTTAATAGGCAATCATGACCAAAAGAAGAAATAGGTGTTGATGGGAGTTGAATGACAAATGTTTTATTGAGCTTACTTAGAATGGAACTAGAATGATGTCCTAATTTTTTATGCCAAAGAGTAGGATCAACAAAAATAGAAGAAAATGATACTTTAGGAATTATCTGAATATGATAAAGATTGTTGCAGACTGGTCCTTCAGCAACAACTTCATTAGTGCTGAGATCCTTTATGTTATATCTCCAATCAAACATTCCAACAAACACATTGTTATCCTTAGTGAATTTGGAAACATAAATAAGGAACCAAAAGCATATTATCCAATTTCAAATCAATATTATCAATAGACAAAATAGAATATCCACTATGATTAATGTGAAAAAACTTACCATTCTCAACCACTACTTGGTCGGGGTCTACTGTAAGGTGCGGAAGTATGAAGAAGTGCAGGATTATTAGTCATGTGGGCGGAACCTGCAAAGATCCACTGAGTACTAACAATGAATTTTGAGCTATCAATTATAGATGCAGAACACGTGTAAATGGCCTGGGGTGATGAAGCACCAGCAGATGAAGAAGATTCAACTGACTTTGAAGAAGTTGTGAATGTAGGTGTTGATGATACACATACTGAAATATGCATTTATTTGCAGTATGGTTGGGAAACTTACATTCACAACCATTACTTGGTCGGGTCCATTGTAAGGTGTAGAAGGAAGCAATGCAAGATTATTAGTCATGTGAGCGGAAGCTGCAAAATCTGGAATCCACTGAGTACTAACAATAAATTTTGAGCTATCAATTATAGATGCAGAACAAGTGTAAAAGTTCTGAGTTGATGAACTACTAGCAGATGAAAAAGTCCAACTGACTTTGAAGAAGTTGTGGATGTAGGTGTTGATAGTACGTACCGAAATATGCATATATTTGAAGTATGAGCAAGTCTCTTATAGATCTGACACACAATTCCAGAAAAAAATAGATGTTTTATTGTCATAATATCTACCTCCATCAGAAGAAGAACTACCACTACTAGAAGAACTTCCACCACCAGAAGTATTAGTCGATTTCTAATTCCGGTAAGTCTTCGTAGTAAAAAATATAGAATGTGAATTAGTTGAATCCAGAAGAACGGATGAATACTGATCTTGATTTTTCATCCATTGCTCATGATGAACAAGATGATATATTAACTCAACAAATTTATAAGAAGTTTCACAATGTGGAGCAGAAATCACAAAATGATTAAAATCACGACCTAAACCATTAAGAGCTTACATCAGAATATCCTCATCTGATACTCGATCATCTATTGCAGCTAGATTATCAGTAATTTTCTAATATTAGTAAATACTCAGCAACAATGAGATTACCTCAAAGAATCGTTTGTAATAGACCTCGAAGAAGACTCCGTCACGCAAGAATTTGATCATTGAACTGAGCCTTAATACAATCATAGTACTGCTTGAAGGAAGACAATCCAAGAATTCCAAAAGAAAATATTTGGTGAAGGTTGCATTTAAACATGACATGATGAATCGATCCATCTGATTCCAAAATAAGTTTTCAGGATTCACAACTAGAACTTAATTTTCAAGGATATGAGCAGAGGGTTCCAAATACGGTCCATCCACAAAGCGAAAAAGATTAGTACTCGTCAATATAGACTCGAATTGATGTTTCCATAACAAAAAATTGGATGAATCAAGCTTGGGAGAAAAAACTTACAAAAGGTAGGGAAACATTAAGATTATGCTATTGAAATCGATTTACAAGATTGTCCATAGTTTGAGAAGTTGATGTAGAAAATTGAGAAGGATTTGTAGTAGACATCAGAGTAATTTTTAGGGTTTTGATGAAAAAGAAATTTGAGGTCTCGAGAATTAAAAAAAAAAATGGTAATCTGATGCCAATTAAGACAAATCCAGTAGTTGTACTAAGTCGTAATGAAAATGAATGACCGTTACAAGAGAGAGAAATCTCTGTTTACAGAGATAGAGTTCTCGACAGATAAACACACCCAACATAACAGACACTCAAAAGATAAAACAAAGACATAAAGAAAAACACACATGACAGACACTCTTTACTCTAACAATACTATTTGCAGGATATCAAATGGGATGCTTCAAGTTAGAGGAATTATTATAGAAGATGCAAACTGCAAATTTTGTGGCAGCGAAGGAAAAGCAGTAGACCGTCTATTTATACATTAGAGATACGCTAGGGTATACATTTGAGGTACGCTAGGGAGGTATGGGACTACTTTTCAAGGTACATACATTGGAGTTTTTCGGATGCTTTACAACAATTTTTTTAGCTTGGACGGAGTTGAAAGAGTAAAGTAGAGAAATTTGAGAAATACTTCATGTTGTTATTGTTGATCCTTTGGAAGAGCGTAACAAAAGAATATTGGGAGAAAAATGAAGATTTCTTCTGGGAGTTACCAGTGTAATCAAGTCTACATTAATCTTGTGGTACTCCAAGTTAAGCATGTTTAAATCTATCCCAGCTATATCTCACGGCTCCATTCATATCTTGGTGCATATCTTTTACTCCGTTCATTCCTTATAAATTGATTTATTTCAAGTTTGTACATTTTACCCTGTTTGTTTTGAACAAATTAATTTATAGAAAACTAAATTTTAAAATGAAAATTTTAATTTATGAGGTACAAAGAGAGTTTTAATTAGGGGTGTCAACGGGTTCGGTTCTTTCCGGATATCACTGGATCCGAAACCGGACCCGATTAAAAAAGGAGGGTTCAGGTACTAATGGTTCGGGGTCCGGTTCTGAATTTGGTGGATCCGGAACCGAACCCGATTAAAAACTTAAATACTCGTCAGATCCGAGTAGTTATTGAGTCTTTGAAAATTAATTATATATTTTAAGAAATTTATCTTATCTTCTCCATATTAGCTTGAATCTATAAATTTTTATACGAAGTTATTGTTATATCTATATAAATGTTATAATTATAAATTAAATCTAAGAAAAAAAAAATCGAAATAAAACTAGATAAAACCTTAAAGTTTTAAGTAAAATTAGCAAAAAAACAACAACATATATTCGGGTACCTGATACCTACAGATACCCGACGGATAATATCCGTTAGGACTCAAAAGTTTATTGGTTCCTAACAGTTCTACCCGTCGAATAGTAATTTTATTAATAGTCTAATCTTAAAATCTGTATCCGGACCCAATCTACCGGATTCTGGTTTTGGTTAATAGGTACCCGTTGACAATCCTAATTTTAATTAAGGGGGTAATTCCTCGGTCAGGTGGTTGTAACCTGTAACAATTAACTTCTAGACAACTAGACTACTCCGAATTCGTCACAACATTCCACTGGGTTTAGTAATCCGAGAAGATTATCTGGCCTGCATGTTTTATTTGGTTTTGAAAAGTCATCTCAAAAATACTTGTAGTCATGGATTGGGAATGCCAAGGAAAGATAAGATTTCTGTAAAACAATGATGTCTGGAAAATTTTCTCTCTATTCGAGGAAAATTGTATTCGTGGGTCCTGGGAGTAACAGCTGAATTTAAGAACGAGAACTTTCATTTGGCAGACATTTATGACTAATCGAGTGACTACATGGCCTTGGATGTCTTGTCACTTGGAAATTAACCAATACCAAAGAAAGATGATTTTACTAGTCCAAGATTAATACTGCTTCCCGTTCTTACCCGATAAAAATTCCAACGGTCGTTCTGATTATTAAGAGGCCGAAAACAATTTGAAAGAAAAAAAATCAGTACTCGTAAGTCGGAAGGTCTTTCATTTAAAGTCTTTCTCAAGGAATAAAATGAAAAAGGGGAATATCCTTTTACTTAATCTCTATAAATACTAAACATCTAGACTCGATATTCCCACAACCAAACTAAACTAAGAGTATGGCAACCAAATAACTCTCTACCCTTTTCTTAGCCTTTCTTGCATCAGCCATCAGCTGTTGTTGGCATTCTGAACGGCCAGTCTGCTCCTAATGTGCGCGCAACATACCATTTCTACAATCCAGCCCAAAATGGGTGGGACTTGAACCGAGTTAGTGCTTACTGCTCCACTTGGGACGCCGATAAGCCTCTCGCATGGCGTCAAAAGTATGGTTGGTCTGCCTTTTGTGGTCCAGTTGGACCACGTGGTCATGAATCATGTGGCAAGTGCTTGAGGGTAAGTAATACGATATTATGCAATGATTTACTTTCTATACGTTATACTCCCTTTGTCTATAGAAAAATAAGTCTGTTAGTATTTATAAAATGTTTTGAAAAAAACATGAGAGAAAATTATCTTTTGATTTTTTTTTATCTATCCTTATGTGTTGAAACTTCGAATTGATATATCTCTGAAACTAGAAAACGAATATTTATAAACGTTTTACCGTTAAAAGTATTTTTAAAAGATTTGCTCAACGAGTATAAACATGATAACTAAATTATTTATATTTGATAGAATTTTTTTAACAATACTAGTTATTAGTAGTAAAGATTTATTTGAAAAAATAACATATAAAAATAAAAAAATCATTTATTTTGGGATAAATAATTTAAATGAGATCACTTTTGTGAGACGGAATAAGTAATACTTAAAAATAATTTACCAGTGAACAATATAGTTTCAATTTAATTGTTAGAAAAGATTTGTAAATTTGCATGTCGATAATCTAAAGTCCTCGGTACCACTATATCATAAAATTTTGTGACCAATAAATCAAATTGACCGTATAATATTTGATATGGAAAAATCTTTAAGCTTTAACTTTAACTCCAAGTCTTTAATCACCAAAGTCTTTGGCTCTATTTCCTTTCAATCCAAAATCCAAAACTTGTACCAAAAAGAGAAACACCCAAAGAAACGTAAAATAGAACAAAGTAAAAATAATACTTAAAAATAAAAAATAATAAAAAGCTAAAAATAAACCTAAAGACAAGTCCCCGACAGTGGCGCCAAAAATTGATGTAATTATTAAATAGTGGTAAAAGGTTCGATACTCAGACTTGTAAAGATTCGATTTTTAAACCTAATTTTTAATAACTAAAATAAAACAAATTAAAGTAAACTTGATTTCAAATTATGGGAAGGACTGAGACTAAGGATTCCACCATTAGCCAATTTCTCAAGTGATAAAAATCTTTCAACTCGTATATTCAGTTTATCCAAAAGATTACCAAAGTTAGGTTTTCAAATAATAGTTGTAAATCGAAAACATGAGACATCAAAAGCTCTAAGCTCAGCATGAATCATCAAAAGAGAACACAACTAATTGATAAAAACTAATTTTTCCAATTTTAATTAAAGCAAATAATAGTAAAAGAATTGTAAAAAAATAAATAAAATAAGAATTACCACTTTATTATTGGAAAAATAGCTTCCCCGTCGCCCCAGTAATGGTGATTAGCTCATCATGTCAGAAACACTCTCAAAATAATTTTTCATAGCTCAAAAAGTGTTTACAATGATGATATAAAAGTAACACAGACGATTTGATACGCTTATAAGCGTTACAGACTGTGTGGTTGAAGAGAAAATAAGATAGAAGAGAAAATAACGGATAGCAGCTGCTTCAAGATTTTGAAAGAATATGCAAGGAATAAACGACCGTTCTCTGGAGCCTTTTATTCTTCTTGTTCTTCACACCAGCATAAATTTTCTTTTTTTTCTGGAATTTTTCGGTGATCTCTGGATGATTTGTTTCTTGTTATTCTTTGCTATTTATAGGATTAGCTAACCCTATGAACCTTTCTTAACTGATAAGGACTCAAAGAAGAGTCCCAATCAAACTCCAAATCATTGATAATCCGAATCCGAGAGTAACTTTTTTTTTTCCGGTGTGAACTTGATTTTTCCAGCAAACTTTACGGCGTGAATTACTCACTGCAGACGTGTTTAACCTATCTTGATTGTCTCTTCAGTTTGAGATATCAAAGACACGCTTTAAATCCCTTTAAATTCGATTCCCAACTAATCCAGAATATGTTGCTTACGTGAAGAAATAGTTCCCGCCTCTGCCGGATTTTGAATTTTAAAGGGGGTTCCCCAATCCAACAGGTGGGTGCCTTTAACAACTTGTCATGGGTGCCATTAGTAATTTTTCCGGGTGCCTTTAACAACTTTTTGAGCCAATTTTCCCACAAACATTTATTTCTCAAAAATACCTACAAAGACATAAAAACCCATAAATAATACAAAATCAAACACTATCAAAATAGATGATCGAGCACAATTTAGACAAAAAAATGTTTCTATCAGTACTCTTGTTGGTAGTTCGTTACTTCTCTTCACGAGTTACTCTTTGTTAGTACATTTTAATTGTATTTTAATCTTTGATCTTGATGTTCTTGAAGTCCATGTAATCTCTATTTGATCGTAGATGAAATTTTATGAGATTTATCAAAAAAAAATAAAAATAAATTATGGATGATCTCATACATTATATGATGAATTATATATATTTTTGAGTAAATGTATGTGCATCCTTAGACTATCAGGCGACCCCGAGGAAGGAATTGTTCACCCATCTCAGCTCCTCCCCAAGCCTAATTTAGTCATTATAAGCTCATTTTAGCCTTGATAAGTTCAAAAAGGGTCCCAAGTCAATATTGCACCCTTTGTTCAGTTATGGCATGGGTATGCAAGATTTTTACCCATAGTTCCTACAAACCAAGCTCCACTCCTGTCCCGTGAGATTTGACTTGAAGGAAATGCAAAACATATGAAGTGCTTCCCGTCAAAGAATATATAATCAAGGAAACACATTGATATATCTTTTTTTCAAATTTCAAACATGTTTTTTAACTGCTAGTATGACGCCTTTCTTGAGATCCTCGCTGCAAGAGACACCATACACTAATGTGAGTAATGTAGTGAAATAGATAAAAACAAAAAAAATAAACATAAAACCCAATCAAAATAAACTGAAAAAATAAAAGTACCCCAATTCTGATTTGGTTCGAACTGGAAAACCTTCAAACTCATAAACTTATAATTCAATGAGAACTCAAACCCTTTTCTGTTTGGTATGGTGGGCCGGGCAAAGCCCTCCACCCATTGCCGAAATGGAATATTTTTAAATTATTTTGTTTACTTATATTATTTTTAATGATGAGTAGGAAAATTTGATGCCTTTTAATAATCCAACTATGGTATGTACAGAGTTTAAAAAGACTTAAATATTGTGAAAGTATGAATGTAAATTTAAGTTACCTACTAAAAAAAATTGCTATAAAAAGACTTAACCCACAATGGAATACCAATTCTATAAGGTGAAAATTGAGTATAGAGAATTTTATCTATACATAGGTAATATACCGGTCGTACTGCATCATTTCTTACAAACTTATCCCCAGGCTAACCTACATTTTCAATGAAGAAATTATCAGAGAATCAAGTGAATCATAGAAATATCTAGATATGATTCAAGGAAATCATGCATATCTAGATATGTGCTAAATTGGATATCTTGCCAACATGAAGAGAATCAAGGGAATCATGCATATCTAGATATGTGTTAAATGAATATCTTGGCAACATGAAGAAAGAATATTTGGTATTGACTCTCAAATCAATTCAATATTCTTTGGCATATTTTGTATTAAATGAATATCTTGCCAACATGAAGAAAGAATATTTGGTATTGACTCTCAAATCAATCCAATATTCTTTGGCATATTTTCTAACCAATGTTTGTATCTTACTGTATATATTTGTCTCTCCTTGTTCCATTTTGTAAGGTGGTTAAACAACTATTTCAAGTGTGTAGTAAATTTTATATGGTATTAGAGCATCTTCTCTAACGAGTTTTTTTTTCTCCACCATTAAAACCATGTCTTCCTCCTCCTTCGAGCAAACACCCAATTGCATCATCAACACCCAACCCTCTTCTGGCTCAGACAAACCGTTAATAGCTCTCAATATCACTGCACAGATTAATGAAAGACTAACACCTTCCACCTTTCCTCAATGGCGAGCCCAGTTTGAGGCATTACTTATTGGCTATGATCTTCTTGATTATGTCAAAGGAAAATTTCCATGCCCCTCCTCAAATGGTACCCCTACCCAAGAGCTGTGAAAAACCCACTGGGTTCGACAGGACAAGCTTATCTTGAGTGCTATTCTAGCCTCAACGTCTCCATCAATCACTCCCCTCATAGCTACAGCTAAAACATCTCATGATGCTTGGAAAAAACTTACCAAATTCTATGCTAGCCGATCAAGAACTCGTGTTATGCAGTTAAAGGAAGAACTTACCTTGATTCAACATGAGAATAGGACTGTCTCAGAGTACCTTCATGCTGTGAAGAATCTAGTGGATGAACTAGCTACCATAGATCAATCCATTTCAGATGACGATTTAACTATTTATGTGCTGAATGGTCTAGGATCAGATTACAGGGAAATTGTAGCACCTATACGTGCAAGAGAGAAATCTTTAACATTTGAAGAGCTACATGACCTGTTAGTTGGTCATGAAACCTACCTCAGACGACTTGAAACGGAAACACACAACTTAGTTGCATCTGCAAATTACACCAAAACAAGTCAGCAGCGCTATAGGCATCCTGATCCCTCCAGACGCTCTTCAGGTACACATCTAAGGCAAGTCAGCAACTCAAGTCTTCCTCCAGGAAGACATTCAAACAACGTCCAACGTGATGGACGTCGCTACACATCAAACACTGGCAGATACAACAATTCCAATAGGCGTTATCAGCCAAGATGCCAATTGTGTGACCAGGACGGTCACACAGCCAAAACATGTTCGAAACTTCACTCCCAAAATGCCTCAATTAATTGTGCCGTCACTTCTGGAGCAAAAGAAAAAAACTGGCTACTTGATTCAGCCGCTTCTCACAACATCACGGGTGATCTCTCCAATCTATCCATGCACTCTGAATATGATGGAACTGATGAAGTGATTCTTGGTGATGGCTCAGGTTTGGCTGTCTCACACATAGGCTCTTTGGCCTTAAATACTCCACATCGAAAATTTACACTAAGTGACACCCTTTATGTCCCAAATCTCTGCAAAAATCTCATCTATGTGCATCATCTTACTAAACAAAACAATGTATTTGTTGAATTTCATCCTTTCATTTTTTTGTGAAGGACAAGAGCACGGGGGCGATATTACTAAAAGGAGCATGTAACAACGGCATATACATCTTTCCGGAGTCAGTGCAGGTGTCACCCAAGGCTGCGTATATGCATGAAAGAACGTCAAGGGATGGATGGCACAAACGTCTTGGACATCCCTCTTCTAAAATTGTTAAACATCTTATTAAGCAATTCTCATTACCTATTTCTTCTCAGAATAATCTGTCTGTCTTACGTCAGTCTTGTTCAATTAATAAAGCACATCAACAATGTTTTTGTGTTACAAGTCTTCGCAGTCATGAACCTCTTGAACTCATTTATACAGATGTATGGGGACCGTCCAGCTACACTGGGATTGAGGGCTCCCGATATTATCTTCTGCTTGTTGATCATTATACGAAATAAATCTGGTTTTATCCCATGACTAGCAAACCTGATGTCTCTTTAATCTTTCCACAGTTCAAACGCATTATTGAAAATCGCTTCCAGAAATCCATCAAAACTCTGTATTCTGACAATGAAGGAGAATTTCTAGCCTTAAGACCATATATGTGTCTTCATGGTATCACCCACTTCACCATGGTTCCTCATACACCACAACAAAATGGTGTCTCTGAACGGCGTCATCGTCACCTTGTTGAAACAGGTCTTACTCTTATTTATGATGCTTATTTAGATTTCTCTTATTGGCCACATGCCATTCAAACAGCTACTTACCTCATTAATCGTCAACTAACAGCCATTCTGCACAACAAATCTCCCTTCGAAGCTCTCTTTGGTCAAATTCCGAATTACTCCAAGCTTAAAAAAATTGGGTGCATTTGTTATCCACTCACAAATCCCTACAACTCAAATAAAATGCAACCCAAATCCAAAATATGTATCTTTCTGGGTTATTCTCTAACTCAAAATGGCTACAAATGCTTCGAACCTCATACAAATAGAATATATATTTCAAGGCATATGTTGTTTGATGAAAATAGGTCATTCTTTCTGTCGTCTCTTGTATCTGGTGAGTCCTCTAGACACTCTCCCGCAGACAACCTTCAACCTCTACACTTCCACAATCAAACTATGGTTCCATCCATCCAGACACCACAAGCAACAACGCCTGTATTGACTACGACAAGGTCACCTGTTGCTGTTACATCATTCTCAGGTAACATTGTCCCTTATAACTCTTTAATTTCTAACAATGTACAAGATGCAACTCCCTACTTGAGTCATCTTCCCAGCCTTACAGATGCACCTGCAACTGAATGAACATCAGCGTCACCTGTTCCTTCCACCAGTGCGCAACGTCTAGGCAGTACATCAGCGCCATCTGAAGCTTTTGTTCCTTATACAAGTGTACAGACAAGTAGTGCATCAGAGACTCCATAGACAGGCAGTGTATCAGCGTCTCCACAGACGGGCAGTGCATCAGCGTGTGTACATACAGGCAGGCAAGGGTGTGTACAGGCATTTCATGCATCAACGTCTTCTACAGCCCATGTTTCTGATCCAAATATGTGCACAAGCGATACTTCTCCGACTCAAACCAAAGATCAAGACTTGGAGATTGTTCATCGTACTCATAATATGACAACAAGAGCAATGAATCAAATTTTTAAACCCAAACAGATTCACACAGTTTCCAGACATCCTCTACCTCAATCCATTGAACCAACAAGTGTGCGTCAAGCCTTAGCTGATCCTCGCTGGCGAAAGGCCATGTCTACTGAACTCACGGCTCTGCTGAAATACGGCACTTGGGAACTTGTTCTACTTCCGGATGGATGCATACCAGTAGGCTATCGATGGATTTTTCGGGTTAAAAGAAAGGCTGATGGTTCAATAGATAATTCAAAGCCAGACTTGTGGCAAAAGGTTATAATCAACGTCTGGTATCGATTATACAGAGACGTTCAGTCCAGTTGTGAAACCAGCTACAATTAGATCTGTATTGTCTATTGCAACAATGAATGGATGGGAGTTGCGGCAAATGGATGTCAACAATGCCTTTTTAAATGGTGATTTAACGAAAACTGTCTATATGGTACAACCGCCTGGCTTCAAAGACTTGTCAAGACCAAATCATGTGTATCGACTAAAGAAAGCCATTTATGGTCTAAAACAAGCACCAAGAGCATGGTACACATCATTCAAATCTTTTATACTTCAACTGGGTTTTCAAAACTCCAAGGCAGACTCTTAACTATTTGTCTATCACAGGGATACTAATCATTGCTACCTCCCAGTCTATGTGGATGATCTCATCATCACAGGCAACAACTCTGCCTTTGTAACAGCACCATCAAGCAGGTGGGTGATATGTTCTCACTCAAAGATATGGGCATTCTTCATTTCTTTCTTGGTATTGAAGATATACCAACCAAGGCATGCATACTTCTATCTCAACATAAGTATATCAGAGAACTTCTGGATACTACAAGCATGAGTGAAGCTAAAGATGTCTCAACACCCCTCTCTACATCACAAACTCTTCAGCTAATGGACGGTACAGCAGTTGTGGACTGTTCATCATTCCGTCGACAGATTGGTAGCCTACAATATCTCACACTGACCCGTCCGGATATTGCCTTTGCTGTGAACAAGCTCTCACAATTCATGCACAAGCCAACTACTAATCACTGGTCAGCGTGCAAGCGGTTACTTCGTTACTTGAAACAGACCATCTTTCATGGGATTCAGATTCACAAAGGGGGAACGTCCACACTTCGGACATATACAGACGCAGATTGGGCTGGCAATTTAGATGATCGTACATCCAACTCTGTCTACATCAGCTTTCTAGGCTCAAACCCAATCTCATGGAGCTCCAAGAAACAACGAGTTGTTGCTAGATCATCCACAGAAGCTGAATACAGAGCATTTGCCAATGCAGCGTCTGAAACAATGTGGTTGTCAACGTTATTTGCAGAGCTTGGTATCTCACTTACAGGTCCTCCTCAACTGTTATGTGATAACATTGGAGCCACACATCTAAGCGTCAACCCTGTCTATCATTCACGTATGAATCATATTCAAATTGATCTACATTTTATGCGTGATCTAGTCCAGAAAGGCAACCTTGAAGTCAGACATGTGCACACGGAAGATCAACTAGCTGATCTTCTCACAAAAAGCCATTATCAAATAAGCGTACTACCTTTCTATGTAACAAGATTGGCCATTATCCAGTATAACGGAAATTGGTGGCGGATACTTGATGAATGCAGCCTCCGGAGCGAAGGAAGAACTAATCTTACATGTTATATTCCAGATATTTCAGAGCAACAACATTATTCAGTTGAAAGTTTTCACACTACTTATGCGGATAAAGTTTCCATAAGGAATTTTGTGAAGTGGAGCGTTAGTCCTCTTCGCAAGTGCAGTTCGGAATTCCATCTGTTGCGCGAAGTTGATGATCCGAAGCTTAAGTATGTTCCAGGAAGTAAAGATGAGTTTCCCTCAAAAGAAAGAATCCGAATGGATCATGACTACAAGTGGTACCGGACACCACTAGTGATCGAAGGTCCTTGGGTATTCGGTTATATCTCCAAGGATGAAATTCAAGATGTTCGTGAGCGTTTCCCCAATTACTGTCCCTGGAAATTAAATTTCAGTGATTATAAATTTAATTATGAGGTTCGCTATTGTTCCTTTTTTTTTTTTATTCATTGAACTTGAATTTTGTGCTGCAGGTTGATCCATTGACTGAGCCACCAGCACGCCCAATGCCTGGTGTGCAGATTAATGAGGGCATGCAAAGAACTGACAAAGAAGAAATAATTGAAGGTAAAGGGAAGCGTAAGATAATAGCTTCCGCAGAGAATAAGAAAAAACCTAAAAGGTCAAGAAATGCTTCTCTCACTCCCTGTGATAGGGAAGAGGGTGAGATTAGAAATTCTCTCATCCGACGCAGTAATATTATGGGTGAGGGAACTTCAGTTTCAAGATCTTATGTTGAGATAGCGGACCAGCCTATATCGGGATGGTCCGTTGGAGTATCTGATCCAGTTAGATCGGGAGCGGACTTGGCTTTATCGGGACAACCAAATATTGGTGCTGGACAGTCCGCTGAAGCCTCTTACGGAGTTGCATCGGGAGTTTCCGATACTGTTGCGGACCATCCCGTTGCTACTACAAATCAGATCATATTAGCGGAATCGGCTGCTGGCTCCGAAGTTGCTCCCCTGGAGGCAACACCGATAAATTTTTATCTGGCCCTGTCTCCACTTCCCTTCAACTTTGAGGTTGAAGTGGTCGCTCCCGAAGAGTGTATCATGACAACCGATAATCATCCAACTGTGGAAGGAAATGTTGAAGAAGGAGATGTTTATGATGAGAATGTCGCTCCTAGTACTTCAGCCACAGAAATCCCAATCTTTTATCCCAAAGAGGATACTCCTGCTGCCATCTGCGAAGCAAATGAACCTTCTGGGATTGTGTCAACGGTTCTTCCTTGCCCCGATGCTGATGTGCCCAATGCAGAACCTTCATACTTGGAAGAAGTCATCTCAGAAATTGATAAAGACAAGAGGATGATAGAAGGATTAAATCTCTTAGGGGATGAGAGCGAAGCCTGCAAGAGGTTCTTAGCAAAGGGGATCTTGACTACTGCAGCTTGTATGGAGATATGGAAATCTGATAGTGGTTCCATGTATAGGCTGTGGAGTTCATTGGGAACTATTCCTTTGGAAGATGCAAGGGAAGCTTGGTATGATAGTGAGTTCACTGAACAAACATTCCCGTTGAACCCTTCTTCTTCTTTGGACCAAGTTCTAGCTTTTGCAGAAGGTCCGCTATACTCATATCCACAGCAAGCTCTTGCTCAGGTATTGCTATTCGTTAGAATTTTTGATTCGATTCATCTTTTCTTCCCATACTCATGACTTTCAATTTCACAGCTTAAGCATAGTTCCGATTGCTTGTTTGCTGCATTCAAATTTTACAAAGCTCGGGCTATCATGATGGAGTCTGCATATAAAAATGAAGCTGGGAAAATGCAGCGGGAAAATAACAATCTGCAGCAACAAAATGAAAAACTCCAACAACAAAATAATAATCTCCAACAACAACTACAAAATTTTCCAAAGTCGAGATCTTCTGAATCAAGGTATATTTATTTATTTTTATTTATTTTTTTTAAGTTATACACATGCTTTGGGATCAGTAGGGAATCCCGAACTTGTATTTAGGATGGAGCGTAGGATGATTCCGTTGAATGATCATGCGAGAGAGATTAATAGGGAAATGGGAGGTTTTAGATCAAAATTAAAAAGATTGTCCGATAGTCTTGACTTGGCCACCTGGAGACGCACTAGAGCTAAATCAAAATATCAGCAGGCTCTGAAAACTTTGGCTCATAAGGAAACAGAGTTTAAATCCCTTGCTGGAGGTATATTCTTGGGTTATATGTTCTTGTACATAAGATTTTTTATAGTATTTAACTTTGGTTTTGTTCGTTAGGCCTTGAACAAAACTTGATGAAGCAACTGCCTGGGATGAGAAGGCGGAAAAAGATCTTTCTATGGCAAATGGGAGAATTGAAAATTTCGATAAACAAAGGGAAGAGCACTCTTCTAAGGTGCACGCATTGCAAGGTGATATTACTCTCTTCGCAACCAGAGCTAGGGATGCTCAGTCTCGTATTGGTGTATTGTCTAGTAAAGTCGCAGCATGCGAAAACATGCTTGTGGAGAAAAAGCGAAAAATGACGATCTATCAAAAGAATTGAGTGCTGAAAAAGATCAGAGGTCCCGCTTGGATGAGCAAGTAAAAGATTGTCAACAAAGAATTCAAAAACTTGAATTAGATATTAAATATGAATGTACTTATAAAATGTGGTTGAGACAAAATGCAAAAGCAAAAATTGCAATGTCTTTCAACGCTGCCTTAGATCGTGCACAAGCTGACAACAGTATACTCAATAGTCGGGCTCCTATTCCGGAGGTCCCTCCTCAGCCGTCCAGAGACAACATTCCCTCTCCTTGATTATATTCAATTATTTTGTTCAATGTAATTCGTAGTCCTTTACATTATTCTGAAAATTTGAAAGCATCTTGTGGTTGTTTTTTGGCTAATGTTGCCCCTGCAAAGTAAATATTATCTGTAAGTAATTATTTGATAAATCAAATTGTTTCATGAGTACAATGCATTGAAGTATTTATACCTCAAAACATGTAATTCAGGAACCCATACATACGAGTCATACCCGGGCCAGAAGTAAGCTACAAGGTGGTCCCAAATAATACCCTGAAAAAGAGAATGATATTCATAGATTATCTCATTAGGTATCCCTTCTTTATAAGAATCTCACAGTTATGAAAATTCTTTAAGGGCTTTTACTTACCTAAATTTTTATCTGCTTGAGTTACGATTGTTTCGTTAATCGCAAGCGTTCTCCAGAATAAGATGTTCCTGAAGTAATTAATATTTTCATGTCAGGCATCTCTGTATTAGGAAATCCCATTGTCAAATGTATTATTAATCAAGGATTTTATAGAAAAGATGCATTATTTATGCTTTACCTAACATGAATACAATGTACTTTCATAATTGCATTATTGATCAAGGATAATATAGCTTTAAATATTATGCGTTCCATGGGTGTTGCAAAACTTCACCATGCATGTTCCGCAGATAATAAGATCCTTGTCATGCTGGTGCTTGTATTGTGTACGGACCAGCCCAAGTTGGTGCGAACTTGCCTGCATTTTTATCCCGATGGTACTTTGAAATCTGACGCAAGACATATTGTCCTTGAACAAAGCTCCGTAACTTGACTTTCTTATGGTATTCCCGTGCCAAGTTCGTTGATAATTCTCTATCTTTTGGAGTGCCACTTCTCTTTTTTCTTTCAAGTCATCTAATTTTTGTAACATTAAATCTGAATTTAGATTTTTCTCCCATGCTTCTGTTCTAGTTGTGGGTAAAATGACTTCTGTTGGTATAACCGCTTCCGTTCCATAAGTGAGTAGGAACGGTGATTCTCCAGTGGATTCTTTTCTTGTGGTGCGGTATGCCTATAATGTGTTATAAAATTGTTCACACCATTGTTTGTAGTGCCCATCCAATGTTTTCTTTAAATTTGTTGTAATTGTTTTATTTGTAGCTTCGTCCTGTCCATTACTCTGAGGATAAACGGTGTGGACTTATGTTTCTGAATATTGAAAACTTCAAATAACATATCAATATTTTTTCCTTGAAATTGTTTTCCGTTATCAGAAACTATGGCTGCCGGAATCCCAAATCTACAGATGATATTTTCGAATAAAAATGAATACATCTGAATCCCTGATGTAGGCTAATGCTTTGGCTTCTACCCACTTAGTAAAATAATATGTGGCCACAATTAAATATTTCCTCTTCTTGGTTCCCTCTACCAACGGACCTACAATATCTACTCCCCATTTTGCAATCGGCCATGGACTAAGTACAGAATTAAGTTCTGTGGCAGGTGTTTTAATTCTTTTTGCATAATGTTGGCAGTCTTCACATCTTCGTACCATGTTTTCTGAATCCTTGAGCATGGATATCCAATAATAACCTTACATTTTAGCTTTCAACGCAAGAGATCGTCTTCTACTATGATTTCCTGCATCTCCATAATGTATTTCTTTGAGTATGCGTAATCCTTCCTTATGTGACAGGCATCAAAACAACGGTCCCAAAAAGGACTTACGGTATAAAATTCCATCCTGCAACTGGTAATTCTCAGATTTCAGTTGAATCTTCCTTGCTTCTTTTAGAATTGATGGGCAATGTTTTATGTTGTAAATATTGATGAATTGGGATCCTCCAATCTTGTTCATTTGACTCATCATCTACTTGTTGAGGTGTAAGTGCAGTGTTTTGTATTGCCGGATCATCAACGTCTTCGGTTACACCTTCTTCTATGTTGTCAGTTGTTCTTAATTTTATGGATGGTTCATATATTCGTCCGACTTTTATGGTTGTAACATTGGGATCTCTTATCATTGATGAAATGAATGCTAGTGCATCAGCATGTCGATTCTTGTCTAGGGTGAGATGTCGAAAAATTATATTCGGAATGCGATTTGCTAGAGTTTGTACAAGATTTTTGTACTCTATTAAATCTTCATCGATTGTTTGGTATCTTAATCGACCTGTCGAATTATCAACTGTGAATCGCTTGTGAGCAGGACGTTGCTGATTCCTAACTCAATGATGAGTTTGAGATCATGAACCACAGCTTCATATTCTACTATATTATTTGTGTGCTCATCAAATTCAAGTCGAAATGAGTGTATCATCCGCTCACCCATAGGAGCCGTAATTACAATGCCAATTCCCTCCCCTTCTTTATTTCGGGACCCATCAACAAAGACTTCCCACCTTTGAGAATTTGCAGAGCTCAAGATATCCTGTGGATCCTCTTCCTCACATCCTGGCAATCCTTGGATTTCATAATCTTCTTCAATCGGGAAGTCCGCGAGGAAATCAACTAAAACTTGAGATTTTTGTGCAGTTTGCAACTCAAAAATAATGTTGAATTGCTCTATTTGTGCATTCCATTTTGCGATCCTTCAAAATCTCCCTGTATTCTTTAATACTGATTCTAATGGTGCTTTGCTCCGGACACGCACGTAATGTGTGAGAAAATAGGTGCGTAATTTTTGGGTAGCAAAAACTAATGACAAACTGAGTTGTTCAATTTTGGTTTAATTTCTTTCAGCTGAATTAGTCTTGCTAATGTAATATACAGGTTTCTCTAATTTCTCGTTCGTGCGCACCAGCACTGCACTTATTGCATCCTCCGTTGCCGCAATGTACAAAGTCAATATTTCTTCAGGTTCTGGCTTCTGCAATGCTGGCAATGTGGCAAGATGCATCTTTATGTTTTGGAAAGCTTGATCACATTTTTCATTCCAATCAAATTTATTTTTCTTTTTAAGTATATCGAAAAATGGTTTGCATCTTTCGGAAGATCTGGCAATGAACCTGCTGAGAGAAGCCAAACATCCATTCAATTTCTGTAAAGCTATAATGCTCTTTGGGGATGACATGTTTGTTATTGCTTGAATTTTCGCTGGATCAACTTCAATCCCATTCTTGGTAACCAAATATCCCAGAAAACGTCCCGATGTCACACCAAAAATGCATTTTTCTGGATTGACTTTCATCTTATATTTCCGCAACGCACCAAATATCTCAGTGAGATCTTGTGGATGATTCGCAGATAATTTACTCTTTACCAGCATATCATCAACATAAACTTCTAAAATTCGCCCAATCCATGGCTTGAATATTGCGTCAACCAGGTGTTGATATGTTTCTTCTGCGTTTCGTAATCCAAATGGCATCCTGATATAACAATACAACCCCCGCGGGGTGAAAAATGCAGTATGCTCTTGATCCATCTCTGCAACCGCAATCTGGTTGTATCCCGATTGGTCGTCCATAAAGGACAATGCCTCATGGCCTTGCACGACATCCACTAGTTGATCGATATTGGGAAGTGGATAACTATCCTTCGGGCATGCCTTGTTTAAATTGGTGAAGTCTATACAAATTCTTACTCCACCGTTCTTCTTTGGAACGATCACCATATTGGAAATCCATGTCCGGTATCGTACCTCACGGATGAATCCTGCATTTAAGAGTTTTGTTAATTCTTTTTCCACGGGATCGTGATATTCTAGAGTGACCTTGCGTATCCACTGCCGAAATGGTATTGCATCGGGTCGTATCCGTAATTCATGGTGTACAATACTTTGGTCTATCCCTGGCATGTCCTCCATTTCCCATGCGAATACGTCCACAGAATCACGAAGAAGTTTGATCAAATTTTGTTCCGTATCGGCCTTCATCAGCGTTCCAATTCGCACATGCTTGGGACATTCGGTGGTGCCAATATTTACAACTTTGGTTTCTTCTATAGAAGTGAAAACAAGTTTGGGAACTCCGATAGATGTCGGAGTCCCTTTTAATTGTTATAATGGTGGTCCTTCAAATTGTTGGTTTGTTGAATTTCCTTGAATTTTGCTTCTTTCCCCTACTTCATTTGTAATTTTTGGTCTGGTACTCTGTTTTAAGTATCGGTCTATTTCCTCTTCTTTTGCTTTTGCCTTTCGGTCTTTTTTCTTGTCCCGCTGTTGTTCTTCCCGCTCCTCATTCATCCGTATTTCTGCTAAAAATACACAATTTAGCATCGTCCTGATCTCCTCTTATTTCCATTTCCCCTTGTGGCGTTGGGAACCGCAAGTATTGGTGATAAGTTGAGATTACACCTTTTAATTGGTGTACCCATCGTCTTCCTATAATTGCATTGTATGGGGATGGAGCATCCACAACACCGAATCTTGTCAAAATGTTTATTGGTCCAGCAGAAACTTCCAAATCAATTTCTCCCTTTGGTCTTGAGGCTGTTCCGTTAAATCCATAGATTACATAATGAGATGGACTCAACTGATCTTCATTTAGTCCCATTTTGTGAAATGCATCATAAAACATAACATTCAAAGAATTGCCATCCATATGAATTTTTTTGACATTCCATCCGGACATCGGCAGGGTGAGGACCAAAGGGTCATTGTGCATTTCAATTTCTTGATCCACCTCTCCCGCTGAGAAAGTCAAAGAGGATGCCATCGAGTCCTCCCAAGATTCTGTTATCCTTCCCGATACTTTAAAAACTTCATGGTCTCGGACCCTCTTGCATAATTTTTTGTCGATCGCAGCATTCACATTTATATCTCTTTTTTCAGAAAAAGAAATCATATTGATAGTTTGCTTGTTGTATGGGATATGAACTGCCTTCCTTTTATCAGGTCTTGTTGTTGATTCGAGCGTTTGAATAAACTCTTTTAATTCTCCAACATCAATCATCCTTTGTACCAGAATAATGAAGTTTCTACATTGATCCGTTGTATGCCCGTCGTAGCAGTGATACTCACAATAGTCCTTTGATTTATGCGTAAACTCCGGTTGTCGCCCTTTTGAAAGCGGCCACGGAAAGTCCGGTTTATTTTTTATGATTTTGAAAAGTTTGGAATATGAAATGTTAATTTTTGTAAATACTCTTTCTTGAAATTGCTGAATCAAGTTTTTGTTATCCCAAATTCGTGGGCGTTTCAATTCGTTATTCCCGACTTTATTGTGAAATTTCTTCTTTGGATCTGGTGATGTTTCAATTGAATTTGCTCTTTTTGTACTACCTTTCTGTCGTGAGGTCATCCTAGGACATTGTTCTTGCACATCTTGCAGCCATGCACATGCTTCTATTATTTCTCTGAGGTGCCCCTCAGTTTTCGGGTTATTATGATGAATGTCAACAGAAAGCTGGCATCTCCGGTCTGCTATTCCCTACTTGTAATGGTTAACCGCAGCATTTGACTCAACATTTCCGATCGCCTGGAAAATTGTATACCAACGAGCTGTATAATCTCGAATCAATTCTTCTGGCCATGAAGCAAGTGAGTATAACCTATCTATCCCCGAATCAACGGGTTTGTTATACATGTATGCCTCGAGAAATTTCCGAACCAATTACGCATATGATTGAATGGAATTTTCTTGCAATTTGTCATACCATGCAAGTGCTGAATCCTTCAGACTTGAGGGGAAACATCGGCACATTATAGCATCATCTCGATCCCATCGTGACATCACCCGATTGTAATACTTCAAATGCGAAGTCGGATCCCTTCTGCCATCGTAACATTCAAAAGCCGGAATATTATATTCTCGAGGCAATGATGCACATGCTAAATGTGGAGCCAACGGTGTTCGCTTGGCTTCCTTCAACACTTCTTCTATTCTCCTTCCTTCTTTATTCTTCAATTTTTTTATTTCTTCCTTCATTTGTTCCATTGCTTCAAGACATCTTTGTCATTGTGTTTGCTATCCTTGCCGTTGTATCTTTGGTCGAGATGATGATCCCTCTAATACCATTCTTTGATCACGATTGTCCCTTGCACTTTTGGGTGTTTGTCTACCAGAGGTTACTTCTGGGTCTCGTGGTCCTGCTGCAGCTGATCTCACCCCGCGCTGAATTATATCTTTTAATGCTTGAATTTCCCTAGTCAGAGATGTAATTCGTTCAGTACAGGCTCTTTGTTCTCTTCGCATCTCATTCATTTCCTCCATCAAATTTTGTAAGTAATTTGCACTATTTTGAGTTCCCTCCTGAGGTGGGGAATGATTTTGGGTTCTGGTATTTGATGTATAATCTTGAAAGAGTGTATGGTTTCCTGAATCACTCTGTTGAATCTCTGTCTCATTCTCTTCTTCATTTTGGTGATAATTCTCATTTGTGTTATTTTCTTGATCTCCAAATTTTTTCTTCATGAGACATATTTTCTTCTAGCTTGTTTTCCTTGGTTGTTTCTTTTCTTCTCTAGATGCTTTCTGAAAAATTTCCTTGTGCTAATAGCTTTAAAAAATTAGTCATATAATTTCAACAAGCTAATTGAACAGAGAAACAAATAAAGACAGATTTATGGATTTTGTGATTCTTTTGGAAATCTAACTATATTTTTAATGGAAAGAAAAATAATGTCTCTTATAACATTTCTCCAATCTTAAAATTCACACAAAAAATAAAAGAAATCAGTTACTAGGAAAAATTTGTTTAGATTAAAGATTCCCAAGTTTCATCGAAATTCAATAAAAAATCATCCAAGAAATCGCTTGCAATAAAACTCTTCTATTAGTAAAGATTTATTTAAGCCAAAAATTTCAACATTTCACTTTAATAAAAATCTACCATATGATTTCTAAACTCCTGATACTAAATTTCCCTACTTTTAAAATACAAAAATAACAGAAAAAACCACTTTTATACATCAGGTAGGATAAATCCTTTGTTTTTGTCCCTGTTTCTAGCGCCAAATTGTTTATGCCAAAATTCTCATTAACAAAAACAACCAATGATTTGTCAAAAAATCTAGATTAATCCTTACAATATATTTTGCTAAACTATATCATCAACATATTCAAATCAAATCATATGAACACATCAATCATAAATATTAAAGAATAACAATTCATCAAATTGGACATTCAATTAGAATTATGCTTATCAAGTTCAAGATTTTTACAAGTATGGAATAAATACATTCATATCTTTATAATCTCATATTACTCTCTAAATACATACCTAATAGCTTTCTTTTGATTCCCCTATTTTTCCTTAGTCTTCTTTTCTCCTCCTTTTTTTCCGACCCCCTCTTTGATGAATGAACTTCTCTATTTATAAGTCGTTCAATGGGTCCCTCTCTTTTTCCTCTCTGTCTATCCTTTATGCTTGATGAATCATGTTTTCCCGATCTTTCAATTTATTGGTTATCGTTCCGCTATATTCTTTTGGTCCGATACCTCTTATCCCGTTACTTCCTTACGTTCTCTTTATTTTAAGATTATCTTTGGATCAGGATCATCGTGCGGTTGACAGACAGCTTCTTGCTTATACATTGTCATGCTTTCATCTTTTTGGCCTGTAACCTTATATCATTGACACGTGTCTTTCGTATTCTATGAGTCATCTTCTTCCCGATCCTTGGTGTCAATCTTGTATTTTATGAGTCATCCTCTTCCCGATCCTCGGTGTCAGTCAAACAACTAATGTTAGTATTTTTACTTTCCCGTTCCATTCACATTTAATGCTCTTACTTCGATCAGAACAATACTACTTTCCCGTTCTTACGTGTCGATCATGCAATGATACTTTCAGTCTTTCACATCTATCATCCATTCGAACTTTTATAAGACTTTGATTGTGTGCTTCTCGCTCTTCTATGATTCTCTTCTTCGTTCCCTAATCGTTGGACATGTGTTATCTTGACTTTTATTCTCTAACAAGTATACAGAAGCATCATGTTGAGAAAAGAAAAAACAGAGTTCACCTGATTTTTCAGGTAAGTGGGTCATCATGAGTATACATAGGTATCATGTCGAGAAAAGAATTGATAGAACTCACATGATTTTTCACTCAAGTGGGTCACCAATGAATCCAAAAATTTAATAATGATTTCATGACTCCTTAGAAGCAAGCACTCTATAACCACTTCATAAGCTTCTCGCTCTCTACAACTGCTTCATAAGCTTTCCGCTCTATCTGCAGAAAGAGACATACGAAAAAAAAATAGGGATAATTATAGAAATGTCCCAGTTTTGGGGGGTCATTATATACTTCTACCCTGGGTTTTTAGAATTAATAGAAATGCCCCATTCCGTTAGATGTTTAGTTAACTTTGAAGATGCGAGTTCGCATGTGCAAAAAATGACCAAGATATCCCTCTATAATTAGTACTTATAATATTTTTTGAAAATATTTTTTTTATATAATATTTTTTTATACATTTATAATATATTTTTTTGTACATTATATTTTTTTGTTATACTTTTATAAAAAAAAATATTATAAATGTACAAAAAAAATATTATAAAAGTATAAAAAAAGATATTTTCAAAAAATATTATAAGTTATTGCTATCAAAGTGTCAATATTCAAATTCTTTTTTAAGGATAATAGTATAAATACTCTCAAACACTCTACTCCATCCTGGCGGCAATAACAATTCGATATTGGTGCCCCACCAAATCACTTAGAAACACAAAAGATTACAAAAATAAAAACAGAAGGTGATATGGTCGAGATAGACTCCGAGATATGGTGACGACTATCATGTTATTTCTAACACCTGAGCTAGGCATCCTTTTATGAATAGACCATTTAGCCGGGCACACCGATTCCTCAACTGCTTGAGGGATTCTTCTAGAGAAAGAGTTGGACTACTAATTGTTCCCCCCCAACGTAATATGAACCTATTTGTATTCTCAGTTAACTGCTTGAGGGATTCTTCTAGAGAAACAAATGGATCCTAAGGAGTACTAGATCACAACTGCTTGTGTGATTCCTCTAAAGGCATAATAGGTTTATTGTAAGGACTAGATAGCATATGCTTTAGGGAATCTCTCCAAGAAAAAGAACTCGAATTTTGCTCATTTTCATGTTCATATTACGGCTGTATATGAATAGTAATTGGGATCACCCTGGTATGAGCAATAACCTCTAAAAGATTGATGGTGGTCCCTACCACTATGCACACCATACTGATAGTACAAATAATGTTTATTTTGAAATTCAGTCGGATATTCATGGTATTGGTCCTCATAATACCAGTTCGACAATTTCTGACAAAAACTTCCTAATATATTTACAAAAATAAACTCTAAAAATAAATCCTACTGGAAGGGGTTCTAAACAAACATAAACAAGGCCGACTCAACCAAATCAAACCTACTGAATCTAGCAAACAAAAAGCATGATGGCTCCACTTAGATTGTTTTTAGACCAACTTCTATTCTTCCAAAAGGCAACTAGTTACAGTTTTGTCAAATCTCTTAGAACGATCCGAATTAGATTAAGTCGAATAGAAACAGGATAATCTCTAAGGATCTTTGTTAACCCTGCCTCTTTGGCAACGTTTCCTTGGGTTACAAGGCGGCTCGAATCTACTTAAAATAATATTCTTGAACTTTGAGTTAGGCTAACAGAGTAACCAATACAGTCCTTTTGAATGACTTTCTTATAAGCTCATTACCCTATCTGTCTCTTTCTAGTAAAATTTTAATGCTTAGGTTCGCGTTTGGTAACGTGTTCCTATAGCGGTCAAGAAGAAAACGGTGATGAAATACGAGTCCTTATCTTGTATGGCTAGTCCTTGCCCTTTACTAGAAAAGTAAATCCGTATTCAGGTCCTCAGCATATATGCATTACAAAGGAGTCCAAAAAACCCACTAACAGGGGATTCGTGGGTGGTCAGAGTCTTACCTCCCGTTCCATACGGGCGATGAACCGTTGAAGTCGACTCAGGCCACCGATTCCTATGTCAGTGTACGAACCTGAGGGGCTGCGAAAATATCGTAATTTTCGTCCTTCCCTGTTGCAGTTTATATCCAATGATACCCTTCCGTATGGCTTAAAAGATAATAGTGTCCAAAAGTCCCCAAAAAATAAAGTCCAAAGTCCAAAAATAAAAGAAAAATTACAAAAATAATAAAAGATTTCCTAATACAAGTTTCTAAAAACAAAAATAAATAAAACTCTAAAAATTAATAAAAATATATATTAAAATTAACAAAAAAATATAAAAATAATTTTTTCTTCTTTTTTCCGTTCTTTTCGATTTATCTTTGACTCCAAGTCTTTAATCAATCAATATAATCTTTGGCTCCAATTTCTCTTTGATCCAAAACCTGTGATATAAAGAAAAATACCCAAAAACGTAAAATAAAACAAACAAAACAAATAAAAATAAAAATAAAAATCTAATTAAACTAACTAACAAAAAAAAACTAAAAAAAAATCTAAAAACAAGTCCCAGGCAGCGATGCCAAAAACTTGGTCGTTTTAAAAATGTGGTAAAAATAGTTTGTTCGCTGAGACTTGTGAAGATTCGTTTTAGACCTAATTTTGATTTAAACTAGAAAATAAGTAAAATATTTTAACAATATTGGGAAGAACTGGAACTCACGATTCAACCAAAATCACTTCTGAATAATTTCTACAATGATTCTTTAACAATTATAGCTCTTTTATTGACTATGTTTCTTTTCCATAAGTAGATTTCTAAAACATTAAAATTGTAAATCGCAAGCATGGAGCATCAAAAGCTCTTAAGTCCTAGCATACACCATCAAACAAAATCACAACTAATTAAGAAAAATCATAAATCAATTAAAAATCAATGCAAAAGTCATTAAGAATCAAAAATATTTTCCATTCATTCATGAAATATGGCTTCCTCCATTGTCCCAGTGGTTGGGTTTATCTCATCATACTCAAAACACTCTAAAAAGATTGGTACCTGGCTCAAAAGTGCTTGAGAAGAAGAAAAGAAGCTAAAAATAATAAAACAGGAAATCTGCAACGTTTTCTAGGCTATACAAATTAACTGTTGCAATGGAGCTTGAAGATAAATGTTTCAAGATGAAGATAAACGTTGTTGATGTGTTGAAGAAACCGTTGCATCTGAAGATAAACGTTACAAAGATGAAGATAAACATTGTTGTTCAGTTGAAGAAATCGTCGCCTATTCCCTGTTCTTCACTACAACAGCAACAACACTTTTTTTCTCCTGTTTTCTTCCCGAGCCTCCCCTCATGATTTTTCTTCCTCCTCTTTGCTATTTATAGGTTCTACAAACCCTAACAACTCATCCTTAATCGATAAGGACTCAAAGATCAATCCAAAAAAACTGTAATTCATGTAAATCCGAAACAGGGTAAAACTCTTTTTCCGGATGCATATGGGATTTTAAAATTGTTTTTACAACAACAAACACTTCTGAATGACGTGCTTCGACCTGTCTAAGTTGTTTCTTCAAATTAGTATAGTCAAACACTCTTTAAAACCCCAAAAATCTCGCTCCCAAATCATTTAGTTAACTTTCACGCGTAAAGGGATTGCTTCCCGCCATTATCGGATTTGAATTCAAAAGGAGGATGCCCTTATCAACCTGGTGGATGCCTTTATCAATTTGTATGAGTGCCTTTAGTAATTTCTCCTGGGTGCTTTAAACAACTTTTTGAGCCAATTTTTCCACAAATATTTATTTCCCAAAAATACATTCAAACACATAAAATCACACAATAAGTATAAAATCGAGCACTAATAATACAAAAAATTAAGAACAAATTAGACCAAAAAATGTGTCTATCACAGATCTAAGTGACTCCGGATATGTAGGGTAGAACTATTGATCAATCAACGATAACAGACTCCGTTATATGCGGTAGATCAATAGTGGAATTCAAGTATTTTTACAGCGGTTACTTTGAAGATTATAATTGAAGATTGAAGACTTCAATATATTTTTCTTTTTAGTTATGATCTTTGTGTGACTTTATGCGAACTTGATTCTCTAGGATTAAACAAGCAGTTTGGTCTTGATAAATATCAGACTTGTGGAAGATTGAACTAACTGTCTAGTTGCATTAAGTTGCTTTGATAGATCTTGTTCATCAAGATTGATTATTTCGATAATCATTATCTTGGTTTGATCTTTTGACCAAATGAGTTTTTGATTAAAAAAAAGAACCTTTGACTATACTTTATTACTGATCTAAAGATTTACTCTAGGTGATTAAAATGTGAGTTGATTACTGAAGAAGGTTAGTCCTTTACTATTTCAGGTTACGATCCAAATGAGTCACGTGCAGAAGTTTTCACAGCGGTGAAGCGATCCAATATAGTGGACTCATTCTTGGAATTCACGTGTGTTGGCCAAATTGGTTGTAGGCGCAGGGATACTAAAAAAATTGAGTAACTTAGGGTAGTTTACTTGGTCTCAACTATACGAAGTTGCAGTAGTCAATTTGTATATATGATGAATTCTGAGAGTATTCAAAAAGGACTGGGTCCTGAGGTCTTTTTGCCAAGCAGTTTTTCTCGTTAATAAAATCTTGTATGTCTGTGTGATTGCTTTATTTTACGCAATATAAATATTATTATAATTAAATAATTATACTTTTACGCTAATCCCTTTTTGGTAACAATCTCATAGTTAGTTCGAATAGAACTTTGACCATTAACAAGAATCACCTTGTTGAAATAATCTTTTGGTCGTTATTGTTTTGATAAAATTATACAAGGAGAGTTTGCATAGGATGATATCGAAAAGATTGTGGTGTACTTGGTATCCGCTTCATTTAAGAAGAATGAAATTGATTCTGTTTATAGAGTGTGGAGTTGATTTTGATTGACTAAATTTAGCATTATTTGGTTCGAGAATAGACTTCCATAGTACAACTAATAAACTGAAATGATGAAAATAAAGAATGAAGAGAAGAGAGTAGAATTAATTAGGTTAGGTCATATTCTAATGGTCATAAATGAAAGAATATAATGGCTAATATTAACGGTTTTACCAACGGTTTTTCGTTTTGGTTTTTTGCTAAACCAGAACCAAACCAAGATCAACGGTTTTCAAAAAATTTAAACCGCACAAAACCGTTTGATACATGATACAATTCGGTTTAGGGTTAAATGGTCTGGTATGGTGCGGTTTTACGGTTTGTACCTTACCATATACAAACCTAACTGAGGGAGTATTACATAATTTTTTCTCATAAAATTTGGTAAATTATTGGCGAACTATTTTTTTCATACCGACGAACCGAGTTCAAAATTTTGAATTACATTAGAAATAGGTTTTGATTTTGCGTAATATTGATGTCGTGTGGGTACAATTTTATATGAAAAAATAAAATTTACAAAGCTAATGAAGTGAAAGAGAATGTTGAAAGTCAATTTTTTTATTTGATCTCTGGACTTAAAAGTCCTGGCTACGTCACCAGGGTGGGTTTTTTTCTTCTTTCTTTCGTACCCTAGCTACCCAGGGTTTATAGATAAGCAAACTTTTTCTTAAAAAATAGTTTTTTTTTAAATTGTACAAAGTTTAAAAATTATGGTTATGATCAATATGGTTAATTTTAGATCTCGGTCCCGTCTCAGCTGGGATTGAGACACTGGGACAACGAGATCTTAGAAAAATTCTTGATCGGAGTAATTTCCGAAACCTCATTTTAAAATTTTATACTTATAGCATATATGTCGAATATTGCACATGTTAAATTATGTATAGATATAATGAAATGCCATAAATTTTAAGATAGAAACAAGTATTCATTTGAAATAAAAAAAATCCAAGATTCATACAAGTATTTTGAATAATTTCAGACTCATTTGATTAAAATATTTGTTTTTCTTAACAAATTTTATGTATAATTTTAAGATTTACTTACTGATGATGAAATTTATCAAATATATAAATTTAAAAAATATGTTGATAGAATTTTTGATTAGTTTTTTACTATTTTTTATTTAAACAAAAGTTCGAGTTTTAGGATTTAAATAACTTATCTCTTCCTTATCAGGCAAAAAGAATAAATTTACTCTTATCTCGGCTAATTCGTTACGGCATGATCTCGACCGAGTCAAACTAGGTTACCATGTATATCTTATTTCGGTAATATTGAATTTTTATCTTGATGTAACGTCGAAACCGAGATTATCAGTGAGCCTCCAAATTAACTATATTGATATGACTCCAAATTAACTATATTGATATGAGTTTATTATAATTTAACAAAGTACTTCAATTTATTTAATATATATCTGTGGTCCGATATTTATCGTTTACAACTTCATATCTGTACTGTAGAAATACTACTATTATTACTAGCTTATTGAGCTTCATAACATAAATATTTTAATAGCAGCACAGGTAATTTATGATGCATGTATTGCAAGCTAGGGCAGCATGCATTATTAGTCCATCGATGGGTTATAAAATCAGTCACCACAATTGACAAATTGATAATCTACGAACATGTGGCCGTCGTTGAAGCCTTGTCCGTTGGTGTCAATCTGTTTAAAAACGCCGTCAAAGTCTAAATCCAATCCTCCATTGCTGCATTGGTCAACAATCCTCACAGTTGTTTGAGCACCTGTACCTCTATTTGTTACCTGCATAATAATTACCCATGAGATTGTACACCAATAATTCTCAACCAGGCAGAATTTTACACGATTGACATAAAGAATACCAATCCAGAAATCCAGCTGTTAGAATTATCTTATTTTATTTAGATCTATATTTTCCTATTATTATTGGTATCTCTTTTTATCAATTATGTAATTTTAACCATAAGCATCTTTTTATCAATTATGTAATTTTAACCATAAGCATCAACAACGGAAAGAAGATAAATAATTTTATTTTTAATTAGATTTTATTTGTTTAGAAAATTGTATTAGGAAATTTTAATTTTTCTGTAATTTTTTCTTTTAATTTTGGACACTTTTGGACTTTATTTTGGGAGTTTGGAGCCTGATCGAGCCTGCTACACTAGTCTACCTCTTCCTATCTATCTACCTCTCCAGACACAATATCTTGAGTACCTATGATGGTGACCACATCTGCTGGCATGTGATGTTTGGACATAGAATCGAGTCCTTGTGAATGGGCAGATCTGCATATCCATGGGCTAGCTTGAGTGATTGATGTTACATGCTATCTTCGGTCGCTTCGCGAAGTACCTCTGAGGCTTCATGATTGAGTGAGGCTAGCTTCTTTCCTAGCTGTAGCGATCTTTTGAAATCACAATCACTAGGCGCCGAATAGCAATCATACTTCCGCTATAAATCAGAAGTGAGGTAAGTGAGTCAAAACCCTGCTCTGCTTTCTTGAAAAATAGAAGACTAAAGGCCCTTCATTCATTAGGAGTTAGAAAAATCCTCCTATTTAAATCCTACGGAAGGGTAATTTAAATATAAACTGCAACAGGGAAGGACGACAATTACGATATTGTCTCGGCCCCTCGGGTTCGTACACTGACACAGGAGTTGGTGGCTCGAGTCGACTACAACCGATTCATCCCCCGTCTGGTACGGGAGGTAAGACTCGATCAACCCACGAATCCCTGCAAGTGGGTTTACTGTATTCCTTCGTATGCATATATGTTGAGGAATTGAATACGGACTTATTTTCTAGTAAAGGGAAATAACTGGCCATACAAGATAAGGACTCGGATTTCATCAGTTTCCTTCTTTCCCGCTTTAGAAACACGTTACCAAACGCGAACCTAAACCTTAAAATTTTGACTAGAAAGAGACTGATAGGGTAACGAGCTTATAAGAAACTCGTTCAAAAGGACTGTATTGGTTACTTTGTTAGCCTAAACCGAAGTTCAGGAAGATTATTTGAAGTTGATTAGAGTCGCCCTGTAACCCAGGGAAAAGTTTCCAAAGAGACAGAGTTATCAAAGCTCCTTAGAGCTTATCCTGTTTCCCTTCGACTTAATCTAATTCGGATCGTTCTAAGAGGTTTGCTAAAACTGTAACTAGTTTCCTTTTGAAAGAGTAGAAGCTAGTCTAGAAACAATCTAAGTGGAGCTATTATGACTTTTGTTTACTAGATTCAATAGGTTTGATTTGGTTGAGTCATCCTTGCTTGTGATTGTTTATAATTCCTTTCCAATTAGGATTTATTTTCTTAGTTTTTTTTAGTGTATGCCAAGACTGCTCGAATTCATCACTGCGCGAGCTTGGAAAAGAGAAACTCTAGGTCGTTTGATTAGTGAGAAACCTAGTAGTTCTGTCCCTGGAAACGAGGACTTCGAAGACTCTTCTTTTGGGGGCCCTGTTTTTGGAAGTTTCAATTTTGAGAACTTGACACTATGTGAAGAAGTTACTTCTAGTCCTTTGATAGCGCCAGCAATGGCAACTTTAAAAGCTTTGTTGAACCCAACTAGGACTTCTCGTCCATCATGTGAAGCAAACTATGAGTTCAAATCAGGGACCATAAAGATGTTCCCAATCTTCTTAGGGAAAGAAAATGAAAACCCCTATTTCCATGTTAGGGATTTTGAAGAAATATGTAGTACCATCAGGATTAAGGACCTAGATGATGAATCATTGAAACTTAGACTATTTCATTTTTCACTAAGAGACAGAGCCAAATATTGGCTATATAGTTTGACTTCCGAGTCAATTGAAACCTATGAACAACTTACATCTTCCTTTTTCCAGAAGTTTTTCCCTATGCACAAAACATCATCTATTAGGCAGCAGATTTGCACATTTGCTCAACAAGAGGTAGAATCTTTATATAGGTATTTGGAAAGGTTCAATGACTTATTATCACAATGTCCTCATCATGGTTTAGAAAAAATAAGGCTAGTTCAGATCCTCTACGAGGGTTTAGATTATTTGACAACAACCATGGTTGAGTCTTTATGCACAAGTGGGTTTGAAAATCAAACTGTCGATGGTGCGATGACATTTTTGAATAAAATCGCCGAGAAAACCCAGTAGTGGGAAAACAGTAGGGAGCCCCAGAAAATAATTCTTCTAAGTAGAGGAAATGTCAATAGGGTAGAAAGATCTTTTGAATCAGATGCTAAAATAGTAGCTATATCGAAAAGGTTAGAAGCTTTAGAATTGAGTCAATCTAGTTGTGGAATTGAGCCCAAATCATTTTGGGAAGGACAGACTGTTGAAGAGCAAGTCCATGCTCTTTATAATAACACTAGATTTGATAATCATCAGAAGTTTGACCCTTATTCAGAAATCTATAACCCTGGTTGGAGAAACCATCCTAACCTTTTTTGGTCTAAGGGCCAGAGTCAAGGTCAGTCTAGTAATTCTAAGGTTCCTCCAGGTTTTGGTTATACTAAGAATCCTTCTGGACCGGAAAAAGTTCAGAATCCGATAGATAAGACGATCATGAGTTTAGCAGAGTCTGTCGCCTCATTAATTCAGAAATTTACAGATTTTCAGCAGTCTGTCAACCAAAGTTTACGAGAAAATCAAAAGATCGTTCAGGCTAACAGTCATGCTATTTCCAATTTAGAAACCCAGGTTGGTCAAATCGCAGAGTCTTTGAGAGAAAGAGAAAAAGGTAGGTTTCCTAGTCTGACCCAACCCAATCCTAGAGAAGTTCATGAAGTATCTTCTGGTGAGAAATCATCAAATCATGTGAACACAATTAGAACCCTTAGGAACGGTAAAGTGGTAGACAACAAGGTAACTATGCCTGATAGTGAACATACTGTAGTTCACCCTTCTGATCCAGTAGCTGTTGAGATTGATTAAGTCTCTAAAGAGCTTGATGTAGTTTCTCGTAAGCCATATTTTGTGCCCAGAGCCCAGTTCCCATAAATGTTAGCACTAACAAAGAAGGAATCCAACTTTAACGACATATTAAAGGTTTTTAAGCAAGACGATAAAAATCTTCCATTATTAGATGCAATTGGGAAGATTCTTGCATATGCCAAGTTCCTTAAGGATCTGTGTACGCGAAAGCGAAAGCTTGGTGTACCAAAGAAATCCTTTCTAGCTAGTCATGTGAGTTCAATTATCCAAAACAATACAACTCCTAAGTACAAAGACCCAGGTTCCCCAACCATTTCTTACACAATAGGTAACTACCGTGTTGAGAAAGCGTTACTTGACTTAGGAGCCAGTGTAAACTTACTACCATACCATGTGTACCTCCAGCTATCCCTTGGTGATTTGAAACCTACTCAGATAACACTGCATTTAGCTGATAGGTCTGTGAAAATTCCTCGTGGTGTCATAGAAGATGTTCTTATTGAGGTCGATAAGTTTATTTATCCAGTAGATTTTGTTGTCCTTGATACCCAACCTGTCCCTGACCCAGAGAATCATATACCTGTGATATTAGGTTGCCTGTTTTTAGCTATATTTAATACGATCATTAACTGTCGAAATAATATTATGAACTTATCTTTTGGTAATATGACCATTGAGCTGAATATTTTCAGTATTAGTAACCAACCACCTGAACTAGACGACACGTGCATTGAAGAGGTAAACATGATAGGAACATTAGTTCAAGAGTCATTACCAAACACTTTTCTAGAAGATCCATTAGAAAAATACCTAACCCCCTTTAGATTTGACGTTGATGATGATAGTGTGATTAATGAGGTGAATGCTTTGTTAGATTCTGCACCTTTGATGGACACTTATAATATATGGAAAACTGAGTCTGAACTTCTACCAGTTTACAAGTACACCTTATTTCCTTCTATACAGGAAGCTGAGTGTCGTTTTGGCCTTAAGGACTCTACAATCCAACTAATAGTTCTTCGTCCATCTGAGAGTAATGTTCACCCTAAGTTTAGGGGTACCGATGATTCTTGTGATTGTCAAGTATCCCTACTTAAAGTCTCTCACTTGGGACTTGACATATGCACCTCTACCATTTTACAAGATCATCTTCAAACTATATTTCCTGAGCCTAATCATGTCCAGAAAGAAAATCAGTTGTTAGAAACCCATCCTCTGGTCGATGTGGTTTACCTAGGCGATAATACCAAGATTAACTTTGTTTTTCCACCAAAATATTTTCTTCCGTATGTGGGAACGTTAGAATTTCAAATGTGTCAGTTATTAAGTTTTAAGACTAAGCCTAATTACTTTAGGGAATTAGAATCGACACATTTGCTTAAGAATGACCAACTTCATAGTAGTTGTATGAGTCAAATCTGATTGACTTTGAGGATCCATAATTATTCAGTTTATTATTATGTGCTTCTAAGTTCTTAGTTGAGTTATTCCAGACTCTACAACCTGATTTTTTTTATCCTGCCTATGAGGAAATCTAGCCCATGAAAATATTTTATCTAGACCCTTTTATAGAGCCTGAACCTGAACCACTGTTAGAACTAGTTGTCTTAAACAGAAAACTAGATAAGGGTGTGCTCGGTTTGTTCATTTTATTGGTCTGTTGCAGTTTCCTCTTATTTGTGATAGCATTATTTGATTCAGATGACCCACATTTGTTCCGACAATTGCTATATGATTTTATGAGGTGACTAATTCTTTTTTAGTCTGGCTGAAGACTTTAAACTTAGCACTTCTTGAGAGGTAACCCATGCTCATGCGAAATGGTAATATCTTTCCTTAACTCCTTTCCTTCGACTGGTAACAATTTCTCATTGTTCATGTTTTTAATCATTCATCTTTAGAACATTGAGGAAAATATTAGATTTAAGTTTGGGGGTAAGGGAGAAACTTTTTAGTGCAATAATAAAACTCCAAAGTCTAGAAACTTGTGAACAATTCAGGATTACACTAACCATTCTAGGTAGATGGAAACTTATTTATTTTTCTATAGGAATTTGTGTTCCCAGTTAAATGGTCTATTCATAAAAGGACAGAGTTCAGGTGTTAGAAATAACATGATAGTTGTCACCATCTCGGAGTCTATCACGACCATATCGAATTGTTATCACCGCCAGGATTAAATAGAGTGTTTGAGATCAAGCCCCATTTTTATATTTTATTTTATCAAAAAAAAATATCGAGTATTGATACTTTGATAGCAATATGTGTGTGTTCTCCCTGTCTCCGTCGCCTAAGCAAGCGTGGAACGCAAGATCCATTTTGGAACTATCATGTAAGATGCTGATAAGGACCATGCACTTGGATTCAATTTGATCCAATCATGTTTTCAATACATTTATAGTTGTTTTATTTTCAATAAATCGACCGCTGGGACCCTTGTATATACTAGTTGAATCGATATTAGTATTACGATTAAGACCAGTAAGAGCATATCTCAATCCATTAGGATTCATCCTGGTATTGACCTTCAAACAGATATGGGAAACACCGTTCACCTTAGTCAACACGCGCAAACTTCATTTTATCTGTATCCATCTTTTAAATCTTTTCATGTGATTGAACTTTGATAGATTCTGACTATCGTGGTTGAACGACTATCTAAGTAGAGCTTTGTTTTCTTATATATGAATTTTATTACGTTGAGTGCAAACTCGTGTACATCAATTGGACTCATATAGGGTAATGATTCCCAGAGCCGAAGAATTTAGTATACCAACTAAATAGCTTGTTTAGTGTTTATCCTCTATCGTTCACGAGTAGTTAAAACTTGGAGTAAAGGTTTTGTGGGTATACCTCTTGTAAACCCTCACGAGAAAAAACTCGTCCACTAGGGACACCTAGGGGTTTAAAGGCTTATTAAATATGGTAGATGTAGTCGGGATTCTGCGAAAGGGAGTTAGGATTTTATTTTATTTTCTAGATTAGATTTGCCCGAGGACTAGCAAATAGTAAGTTTGGGGGTATTTGATAGACATATTTTTGTTTCTAAATTGTGCTCGATTATCTATTTTGATAGTGTTCGGTTTTGTACTATTTGGTTTTTATGTCTTTGTAGGTATTTTTGAGAAATAAATGTTTGTGGGAAAATTGGCTCAAAAAGTTATTATAGGCAACCGGAAAGATTACTAAAAGCACCCAGGACAAGTTGTTAAAGGCACCCACCTGTTGGATTGGGGGCACCTCCTTTCAAATTTAAAATCCGAAAGATGAGGGAACTATTTCTTCACGTAAGCAACAGATTCTGGATTAATTGGGAATCGAATTTAAAGGGATTTAAAGCGTGTCTTTGATATCTCAAACTGAAGAGACAATCAAGATAGGTTAAAATACGTCTGCAGTGAATGATTCACGCCGTAAAGTTTGCTGGAAAAATCTAGTTCACACCGAAAAAAAAAGTTAATCTTGGATTCGGATTATCAAGGATTTGGAGTATGATTTGGACTCTTCTTTGAGTCCTTATCAGTTAAGAAAGGTTCCTAGGATTAGCTAATCTATAAATAGCAAAGAATAACAAGAAACAAATCATCCAGAAATCACCGAGAAATTCCAAGAAAAAAAGAAAATTTATGCTGGTGTAAAGAACAGGAAGAACAAAAGGCTCCAGAGAACAGTCGTTTATTCCGTTGCATATTCTTTCAAAATTCTGAAAAGGTTGTTGTCTGTTCTTTTCTCTTCTGTCTTATTTTCTCTTCAGTCACACAGTCTGTAACGCTTATAAGCGTATCAAATCGTCTGTGTTACTTTTATATCATCATTGTACACTTTTTGATCTATGAACAATTATTTTGAGAGTGTTTCTGAGATGATGAGCTAATCACCATCACTGGGGCGACGGATGAAGCTATTTTTCCAATAATAAAGTGGTAATTCTTATTTTATTTATTTTTTTACAATTCTTTTACTATTATTTGCTTAGAACTAAAATTGGAAAAAAAAAAATTTATCAATTAGTTGTGTTCTCTTTTGATGAGTCATGCTGAGCTTAGAGCTTTTGATGTCTCATGTTTTCGATTTACAACTATTATTTTGAAAACCTAACTTTGGCAATATTATGGATAAACTGAATAGACGAGTTGCAAGATTTTTATCACTTGAAAAATTGGCTAATGGTGGAATCCTTAGTCTCAGTCCTTCCCATAATTTGAAATCAATTTTACTTTACTTTGTTTTATTTTTAGTTATTAAAAATTAGGTTTAAAAATCGAATCTTTACAAGTCTTAGTATCAAACCTTTTACCACTATTTAAAAATTACATCAAGTACCAAGCAATACGAATATTGAAAGAATGGTTTTGGGATTATAATCCAACCATTTTGATGGGATTTTTTCTTCTTGAAAAAGAGATCTTCTCATAAAATATGGGAGTAATATGCTCAAAGTCTTGAATCTTGATCACCATACTTGAACTTCCACCTAAAATCTCCATTGAAATCACAAAGAAACGTCATGAGAACGCATAGAGAATCTCCATGAAAGAGAAGACACAAACAAAAAAGGCAAAAAACCCACAAGAACACCATAAAAATCTCCTAAAAACAATGGAGATTAACACAAAAACTTAAACAAGTCTAAACTAAACTACTAGCTATCTAAGAAAACAAAAAAAAAAGAAATCTATTCAGATCTATCCCAAAATGGACTAGATATGAGCATCAAGATTTAATGGTGGTGAGGGTTTTTTTTTGTTTTGAAAAGCAACTAGAAAGGACAGAAAATGTTAACTATATGCCGTAGTCAACTACATATACCTAATCATCCATAATTATCTTATATTTTACAAGAACCCGATATACTCATATAGTTTTGTTGATAAAAATAAAAAGATAAATAAATTTAATATACCGGATACGTAGCACGGATACATTTAATTTTTTACAACATCTCAACCGAAGGAAAAGAGTTAAAAGAGGGAAGAGAAATATGGCGGGTGCATTTTGGGGGACAAGGTTTCTGGAGATAGTGAAGAAGCATGATTCAGGCGGGAAGGTCTGGAAGAAAATAAAGCTTACTCCTACTAGAAAAGCCAATGCCAAGAAGAGACTTCTTAGGGTTTGATAGGTAAACCAACCATTCTATTCCTTTTTCGTTATGATTTAGGGTTTTAGGCTTTGCCAACAAAATTCCATCTCTTCGTTGTATTTTTGTTTTTTTTTTTGAAATTAGTGATTTGGGTTTACCTTAATTTGCTTGATGAGTGACTATTTTCTATTCAAAATGAGTAATCTTGTTTCTTTGTTTGAATACAGTGGAATTAAGTAAACAACATGAGTCGGAGTAAATTACTATGTTGGGTTAAGGATTTTTGGTGCAAATTTATTATGCAAACTAGGGAATGTGGTCTGAGTTGAGGTTACACTTTGTTTTATTCGTTGTTCTGTGAGCAACTGGGTTAGGTCTTACCCTAATGGGTACTTGAGTTCAGGATATTTTTGGGCAAAAATTCACTTATATTAATTAGGTAAAGCTATCCTAGTAATTTGGATGAGCATCTCATGGAAGCATCAATGTATTTGGGTATTGACGTCCAAGTCTTTAATCTCATTGGTTGTGTACTCGAGGTTGTATTTTTTACGGGTAACACTGATTTATGAACTAGGATTTGGTATAAAGACGAGAGTAGGGAGGAAGAGCACAATGAATACATAGAAAAAGCATTTTAGTGGTTTTTGTGTAGGCATATGTAACTACAAGGACCAATCCTAATAACTGACTATCCAACTCTAACCCACATAATTTCTAATACAATCGTTATAGTGTCTTCAAAAACAAATTGTAATGATTAGGTAAGCTTGAACTTGAATTAGGTAACTTCTAACATCCTCCCTTTGAATGAAGGTGTTATATAATCAGTTTATAACACTGTCAGGATAGAATTCAAAATGAAATTCAAAACAGAAAAACATAGCACACTAAGTTTCTGTTGAACTGTAGGGACCTTGCCCAGCTGCAACAATTTCGGTTTCTTCCATCTTATAGTGATATTTCTTTATTCTATAAGCTTGGGTTTGTATCCGATTGAAAAATGTGCATGTGCATGATGTAAAGTAGGAAAAAATGTCTGAATTTTGTAGTAAACTCTACTACACTTTATTTTGATTTCATTTTGGCAAGGTGCACTGAGATTTTGCAGTTTATAGGGAGAAAACTTACACTTTTTTTACCTGTTTTTTCTAAGGATCGATTCAAACCAAGAGGAGCTTTACTAAGAGGAGCTTTACTGTATTTCTATTGTGAATGTCAGATATGATAGGATTTGTAGAACATGATGTTTTGTTTATCAGGACTTTGAAATTAGAGTACATGATTTATTTATTTTGCAGCATGAGGCAGTCTTGAAGGCATTGTCCGCGGAACCTCCTTCAGGATCTCCAGTAGCTGGGGATACTAGAAAGAATGAAAAAGCAGCAACAGCAAGTAGCCTTATTTAACCAGCAAAGTGAGTAAAATAGGAAACTGTGAGCCATGAGGACGGTTTTGTCCATTATGAGCTGCATGATACAGAAATCTTTTCAGCTTTGAAATGAAGCTTGATTTGAATTCTTTACTAGCTGTTTGGTTCTTCTTTTTGATCTATGGCTGTTTGTCTAAATGTGATGAAGATTAAGGGGTTTTTTTCTTTGCAGGCATTCACATCTGAACCTAGTATGTTCATGAATTCTTAATGCAAATTAGTTTTTGATTGTAAAATAAAAAATAACAAAAAAAATCATTTAATTGTTTGGTGAGCTGGTATAAATCTGAATGTCCGTTATCCTGTGTCATGTTGTATGTTGTGCTGCCATCACATTTGAGCTTCTTGGTTGTTAGGGACCTGAAGGTTTGCTATGCATTTTCGATTTAGATACGTTTAGGTTTATTAGGTGGAGTTGTTTGGATTTTACAGTGTGTAGTTTCTATAGCAGGCAATAATCTAGGCAGAAGATCATGCAATCATGTCTCGTTAAGGCATTTTACTGCTGAAGTTTTTGAAACTAAAGGAAGAACTCTAGACGTCTTGGGTTTTTTTCTTATGTTAGTGCAGCCCTTGAGCTTAACTGCTTGAGCTTGAATTTCATGAAATCTCAGTCAGCCATCAAGGGTTTTTATAAATTTAAAGTTTTGCTGGAAACACTACTGGAACTGTTGGATGAGTAGTCATTATAGTGACAATGACTTTTTTTGGATGAACTCAGATCATTAGTGAATATCTAGAGAAATGGCTTTGTCATGGATGCCTGTGAAGCCTTAGAAACTCTTTACATTATGTTCTCCAAGCAGATTTACTACCTAATTCACTTGATTTAGAACTCTTTTATCGAATAGAGGAATCTTTGTTCCTTCCACATATGGACATGGAAGTTAACACACGATATTTTGATGTTGACATACTCTTTTTCAGAATGACAGCAAAACAAAGGTTATAATTTTATTAAAAATGTAAAGAGAACATACCGAGCAGATCTCCCAAGATTCAGCAGTATAATGCCTAGTTACATTTTCTGTTCATAATTGTTTCCGGTGAGTAACTAATTCCCTAAACATGATTGTCTTAAACCACTTTGTATTGGCAGACCAAATAAAAATTGAGCTATTCACTTCATTGACTTGGTTTGTAATGAAGATCTCAATTTTCCAATGTAATGCTCCTCCCAATGCAAAAATGGAAAATGTACACTCAGTGTCGAAGGGATGCACAAAATTGCACTTCTCGACGGTATTTATTTACAACACTCATTAAAAGACAAGATACTTGTCGCGAATTGGAAATTTGCATTCACTGTGTCACGTTCAAGCTATAGCAGACTGGTATACATTAATGACTAAATTAATTTAGGACAAAAAATATGGATGATAGAATTGAAGAGATACAGAGCAGCCTCCATCGACCGCAACCTCGACCTTGACTTTGACTTTTCCCATAAATAATACGGCTACTTTGATCAAAAAAGGTTGTAAGTGTTAAATCTCTCTGCAGAAACAATGGACTTCAATCACAAGAAACTATGTGCTTAAATAGTTAAATGCATTTAAGCTTACGTTACCTCGTGGTGAAGTTAGAGGGGAAAAACTGGAGGAAAATGTCTGTTTTGCTCTCACAAAATGTGTTTTTAACAGCAGATTGGCTATTATCGCATTTTCACAGTTTAGTAGCTTGAAAACTAATCAATGCCAATGAAGGACTGGTTCTATGTACCATATGGAACTTCATCAATTAATTTGTTCAGCTTCTTTAATAAACTAGATTTGTAACGTACTACGTATCAGATATATTTAACTTTTCATTACTGTTATCTTCAATTTTTGATTTGGTATTACCTTCAATGGAACGGTTAAGCTTATATCTTTTTTTTTTGGTTTCCTAACGTAGTTAGGGTTTTGTGAATATGGTAGGTTTAATACTAACGAATTTCAAATTGAATTTGGTTTTGATGTAGATCGTCGATTTACGGTGTTATCCACCCACTGTAGGTGATGTTGACCTGGTACAATTAAGCATAGGGTGTAAACGAAATGTCTTAATTTTAAAACAAAAGAGTCAATAGGAGAGTGAGTTTCTTTAACCCCTAAATATTTGCACCAATCAAATTATGCCAAGTGTCCTCATCGGAATTCTCATTTTACAAAAGCCACAAAACCCTTATTTTGACCAATAGAAAGAGATTCCTTAACGGTTAACGTGAGAGCTTTATTTATCTAGACCTTAAACTCTTTAGATTACTTAATAAAATCTCTAATGACCAAAAGCATTTGAAGGAAAAAAAAAAAGAACAATTTTTTTCATTTTTTAGTACTTGTAAGTTTCAAATACAAATCACTAATATTATCACCCGATGACTTTTCCAACGTACTAAGATGATGTTGGGCAGCAAAACAAAGTCTTGCTCTGAAAGTCTTCAAGAAAAGGATAAAAGGAAACCTCGCCTCTACATTTTCGACTTTATATTCTCCACAACCAAATTAAGTCCATTAAGAATATGGAAACCAAACAACTCTCCACCATTTTCTTACTCTTTCTCGCAGCAGCTGTTGTTGGCATTGTGAACGGCCAGACTGCTACTAACGTGCGTGCAACGTTTCATTACTATAATCCCGCTAGTATAGGATGGAACTTGAACAAAGCTAGCGCTTATTGTTCCACTTGGGATGCAAATAAGCCTTTCTCATGGCGTCAAAAGTATGGCTGGACTGCCTTTTGTGGGCCGGCTGGACCTCGTGGTCAAGCATCATGTGGCAAGTGCTTGAGGGTAAGTAGTTACACAGGAATTTACTTAAAAACAAGTGTTTTACTAATTTAATTCTTGCTAAAGGCGTAATAATAATCATGTGCAAACTATAATTGTGTGTACCACTGCATACATTATCATATTAGTGTGAGTGCTAACTCTTGCTATGGTTAAAATTGGTTGCTATAGATTTGGTCTTGAATAGGCGATTTATTATTTTGGCTAATGATTTTTTCATTTGTTATCCATGGGGATTCTAGACCAAATATAACAAAGAAGTTTTAAATTATTTTGATGCAGGTGACCAACAGAAGTACAGGCGCTCAAATAACTGTCCGTATCGTTGATCAGTGCAGCAACGGAGGGTTGGATTTGGACTATACGGGTGTTTTTAAGAAGATTGATACCAATGGAAAAGGTTATAGAGATGGTCACATGTTTGTCGATTACAAGTTTGTTAAATGTTAAAAATGTGGAGATTGATTAATCGACCTGAAGTTTATCCATCAAATCCGTATATGAACGTATGGCTATATATTATTTGTATTGAGACATCAGACTACTTTTTTTTTTTAATCCAAACACATCGGACTGCTTAAGTTCATGATGTTTATAAGAAATAAATAAATTAGTATGTAGTATAAGTTCTTTTTTGTTTTAATTGGCTTTTTTTACGAGAATAGTGAATTTTATCTAAGAACAACAGTATATAAGGTCATGCTTTAGAAAAAAAAAATATATAAAATCAAAACATATACAAAACCTGATTAAAGCCAAACAGAAGCTTTTCAATTTAAATCCCTTTGTTCACCATCAAAGTTTAAAATAAATGTAACCGTGATTCGGAAATATAGGTTATTTTCTAACGATATGAAAGCCCCGGTCGATCTAAAATTGATACTTCTCAAATATTTTTGAGGACAACCAATGCGTCAATAAGATGAAAAGCCATTAAATATAGGGAAATTTGTTGAATGGTCCAAAGACCCATGACCCATTTAATTTAGGGTTCAGCCAAAATATTGTTTTAACCGGAGGTCCAAAATCTTTATAATTAGACAAAATTATCTTCCTTCCCTTCACAACTCATGTGTAACCCACGTACAACAACACACGTCTTTAAAAAACACCCGTTACATCCTTTTCCAAAACCACCTGAAACTGAAAATTAGGGATTTCAAAAATCAAAATTGCTCTACATAAAATGAAATCAAAATCACAAACTAAAGAAATCAAAACCCAGCGCAAATAAAATCATATATACCTATATCATCTAAAATGGTTAACAAAAGGAAAATCGATAGAACAATCAAAAAAACAGTAATTGAGATATTCCTCAATCTCCAGCACCATCGAAGAAGAAGAAAAAAGCTTCTCCTGTAGATTCTCCACCCCCAAAATCTTGATAAACACTAGACGTATAGATGATCTAACAAACTGCCTAGTTGTATTAAGTTGCTTGGATCGAGCTTGTTCATCAACATTGTTTATTTTGATAATCATTGTCTTGGTTTGATCTATTGAACAAAGGAGTTTGTTGATTAAAAGAAAGATCTATTGACTCTACTTTATCGCTGATCTAAAGATTGATTTTTGGTGATTAATAAGTGAGTTGGTTACTGAAGCAGGTTAGTCTTTACTATTTCGGGTCACGATCCAAAGTAGTTAGGTACAGAAGTGTTCACGGTGGTGAAACGACTCAAGATAGTGGACTATGTCTTGGGATTCACGCGTGTTTGCCAGATTGGTTGTAGGTGCAGGGATACTGAAGGATCTGAGTAACTTAAAGTATTTTACATGGTCTTAACGATATAAAGTTGCGGTAGTTTAATTTGTTTAGCGGCTTAATTATGAAAGTATTCAAAACTGGACTAGTTCCCAGAGATTTTCTGCCAAGCAGTTTTCCTCGTTAACAAAATCTTGTGTGATTGTTTTACTTTTCGTATTATAATTGTTATTATAACTAAGTAATCATATGTATATTAATCCATTCTTGGTAACGATCACATAGTTAGTTTGAATATAACTTTGACTATTACCAAGAGTCACCTTGGTGAAATAATCTTTTGGTCGTTATTGTTTCGATAAGATTATACAAAGTGTCAGGGATTTTCTGCCAAGCAGTTATGTGTGATTGCTCTGCATTATAATTGTTAGTATAACTAAGTAATCATATGTACGTTAATCTCTTATTGGTAACAATCACATAGTTAATTTGAATATAACTTTGTCTATTACCAAGAATCACCTTGGTGAAAGAATCTTTTGGTTGTTTCGATAAGATTATACAAGGTGGGTCTTCATAGGCTGATATCGAAAAGATTATGGTGTACTTGGTACCCTTGTCATTTAAGAATGATGAAGTTGTTTCTGTTTATAGAGTGTGGAGTTGATTTTGATTAACTAAATTCAACATTATAGTTCGAGAATAGACTTCCACAGTACAATTAATAAAATGAAATGATTAAAATATAAAGTTAAGATACATGGGTGGAATTAATTAGGTTAAGCCATATTCTAATGGTCATAAACGAAAGAATCTAATGGCTAATATTAACGGTTTTACCGACGATTTTTCGGTTCGGTTTTGTACTAAACCAGATCCAGACCAAGATCAACGGTTTTCATAAAATTAAAAGCATACCAAGTCGTTGGATAGATGGTACAATTTGGTTTAGGCTTAAACAATATGATTCGGTGTGGTTTTACGGTTTGTATCGTACCATGTATAATACTGGTTATGTGTGCCCATACTTGCCCAAATTAGCTTGGGTTTATAGAATTTGTACCCAAACTTACCCAAAGTTTTGAAATATATTTCCCATGTCCACCAAATGTTCGGGTTGGGCATGGATTGGGTGGGTTGACCCATCCCAAGTCCCACCCCTAAACCAACGTATGTCTATTCCAGCGTACCTCATTTTCCCCTTAAACCACAAAACTCTATTAGTTTTCTGGTTGAATGGTAATGAAACTTACTATCCTTATTGGCCGAGAGAGGAGGTTTGGACATTGGTGATTCTGGAAGGGACACGTGGCATCATCTATATATTGTAGGGTTATTGACAATGTGTTAATTATATAGGTAGTGTGAAGAAAACCACAAAGAAGACAAAGGCACCTGCAGCTGCTAGGAAGATCTACAGAAGTGGTTTCATGGGAATTTTCCCACTAGTTAAAGCAATCAGGGATGAAAAGCTTGAATTGAGTGAAACTTAGTTGAGGATCATTGGTGAGCAATCATATGGGAACCTTTTTTTTGATGTTCTGGTACACAAATCTCGGTGTAGATCACTGGATGAAAAAGGAAACTGCGGTGACCAATCTAATACAGTGTTATAAGATAAGTAAAGTTGCGAATGAGCTCACATTTGAGTTCAAAAGGCATGGAGATTCACATATTATGACATCCACTCCTGAAGAAATGGGTATTATCTTTGGAATGCCAAGAATAGGAAAAACACAACATGAAGATATGATCCTGACATCAAGGGGTGGATATCGAAACAATGCTTTCTTCCAAATATTTTTTGGTGATGTAGAAAAGACTAAAAAGGTAAATAGAGTGAGGATACAGGAAGAAATCTTGAAACTTCTAAGAAAAAAAACAGGAACTGAGAAGAAAAAAAATAAAAAAGTTGAAGAATCTGAAGCAAAGGAAAGTGACGAAGAACCTGAAGAAACTGGGAGTGATCAAAATAATACAGACAATGAAGAAAATGAACAAGAAGAAAGTGAAGAAGAGAGTAAGGAAAAAAGTGAAGACGTGAGAGATGTTGAAGACCTTGTAAGGCTTATATGCATGTTCATGTGTATCACTTTGTTTTTCACAACAAAAGATGCACATGCCTTGACTGAAAAATACAATGGTCTCTTGGAGGATCTCGAGGCTGCAAAGAATATGTCATGGCCAGATTTGATATATTCTTTCTTAGAAAAGTCACTCAATGACAATCTAAATGTAGTCGAAAATACTACCGGATGTCTGAACTATTTATTGGTTAGAATACGTACTAAAAAATTATTTAGTAGTTTATTCAATCAAAATCATGATTTACTTCTAACTTTGTTTTGGTGAATATTTTTTTTCAAAACAGATTTGGTATGCAGAACATACCTATTTGCTGGAACTAGAGAAAGATAAAGACAATTCCGGAAAATAAGTTTGTTCCCAGAGCTTCCAAATGGAATCTGACAAATTTATGTACTGCACTCCAAAAAGACATTGATACAACTTAATATGAGGTAAGAAAATATGTACTTATGTGTTGCATTTATGATGTGTGTTATCCTACAGTATATATCAATATGTACTGAATGTATGATGTTTGTTATCCTATAGTATATATTCATTTTGGGAGTTGTTATCGTTAAAGATGTAAATGGCATTGGTGTTGTTACTGGAAATGCTTTTGCGGCTATATTCAAAATTGTTGTTAGTGCTTCCTGCGAGTAAGAAATGACCTTTTTCTTTTCGCAGTCATGTTATCCTTTCTGTATCTTATATCCAAATAATTTGGTAGTCCATTAGATTATATTTGCACTCGGACTCTTATTATTGTCTAAGCCATGACAGTACCTGAAGTTGGGAAATCTAAAATTAGGGCCACCTAACTCGAGGAACGGGAAAGATACGATTTGGGAATAGAAGATATAAACTATCAGTAGGAATACGGTGAAGTTTAAGAGAATGGCTTAGGATGAACATAATTGGACTCGAATCATGTGTCAAATTCCATTTTTTCAAGATGTGGTAATCTAAAATTTTGCTTATGTACTGTATTAGTTCTGCATGAATAGCATGTTATAATTTTCCATTTGGTTGTTGATTAATAGTATAAGCTAGAATTGAACATTATCATTTTGCTTCTTTTGTGTGCAGGATACTTGGTGTATACGCCAAAGTTTCTCCAATAAAAAAAGTCATATTTCATGACTGATATAAAATAAATGCTCATTATTACCGTTCATTACCTTTCAATATCTTGCCAGTATTTTCAAAATAAATAGTTGGCTTTACTAGTGTTTTAAGAACCAGATTAGACCGGTCAGTCGGACCAATAAACCAGTCACATTTCTAGTTTGGTTCGACATTGACCTAGTTATCTCTTCAAAACCCGCTTTAATTTTTACAAACCGATTGAACCGGCCGATTAGACCGGTAAACCAGATTATCCAGTCCGGACCAAACTGGTTTGACCCAGAATAAATAGTATTGTACATAAAATTAAATAGCAATAAGAAAAACAAAATCGAATGAAGAACATGAAACCATGATCTGTTGATCACATATCTAAGGTTATAGATTGAGAAAAGATATTAGTCATCATTTTTTGATTGTTTTCATCACTGATTTTTGTATCATCTAAACCTTTGATCTTCTTTTTATCTTTTAAATCATCTACCTCTTCATTGCACCCCTTTTCATCATGATATTACTGTAAACAAAAACCTTTTTACATATTTTCTTAATTTGTTGTAAATCTATGTTTATCTTTTGTTTGTACCTAAAAATTGTTCTCAGGCAAAACAATGTACTGTTGAAGTGCTTTTGTAGGTTCGAGGATCAAAATCGTACAAAACTATAGGATGTTAGTATTTGTTCTGCTTCGGTTACAAAGAGAGGAGATGGGTTGATCTCAGGGGAGGGAAGCAAAGAAAGTTGAAGGAATTGTGTGTAGAATTATGGTGGGAAAATAGCAGAGTTTGAGAATGATTTTTTCTATATTTGTCGCTTGTTTTCTCTTGTTGTATTGTTCTTCTGTCGAAATTGGCTAAGCATCCTATTTATAATGTTTGGTACCATACACTTTCCTTGTAAAATAGTGGTATTTGTGGGGAGATGGAGAAGTGGAGGTTGTGGTAACCGTCCACTTTTGTCATGGGAAGTTTCTGGAAACTTCTAGACTATAACTCCATGATCTCTTCAACCCCTCCAACTTACTACTAACTTTGTAACTTCCTTATCATGGGAGAGTGTTACACCCATGTTGATGTAAACCACCAGACCAAAACACCATGTTTTATCCCCCATTGTAATATGATTTGATGTCTCGTAAGAATTATTGGGGTCATGGCTTCAAAGCCATGAGCCTTGTTGTAAAATAACGTTTATGTAGACTTCTTGTCAATTTTGTCGTAGTTATGACTTAAGTAATAGTGCTAGCCTGGGCAAATAATGGTGCTAGCTTGATCAAATAATAGTGCTAGCCGTAGCGGAGCGTGGGACCTGACAGTTGATCTTGGTCCTGCATGGAGTATTGGCGCGTGATAGGATTTTAGAATACCATATATAAACAAACCGCAATCGCACGGTGTCTACAATGCAGACAATGACAAGTACGGGTCGAACCCATAGGAAGCGGGGACAATACTGCAATCAATATCTCAATTAAAATAATCAAGGATAGTATTTTTGGATTTTTAGATTTATGAATAAAATAATAAAACAAACTAAACTAATCAGATAAATCTAATGGGAGAAACAATAACCAGGGTTTTCAGTATCCACAACTATTTCTATTTAATTACTGAAGTGAAACATAACTCCTGAATATTTATCTATTGTTCGTTCTATCGACATTACCTATTATATGTATTAGAGTCGCAAATATCACCGGGACACCCTAAGCATGGCGCATCAAAAGCTCTAAGTCTCATGCATACACCATCTAATTGCGTTAACAGAAAATAATACGAAATTAATTATAGGTTCACAAATAATATCTGGCTCTTCTAAGCATACCCCATTTAAGGATTTAACCCAAGCATGAAATATCAAATAAGTAGACAAACATATTTGTTATCCTATTAATTCTGCACATAGGTTACTGTATTGTACAGAAACGGTGAAGCAACAACTAATTTTTCATTAAATCAATAAATCAAAATCATGGAATCAATCTATTCAAATCATAATAGTCTGTATCAAATAATTCGATTTAATTGATCTAAAACTTTAAGTGGTTTCAACATTAAACTCTGGTTACAAATTAATTATCAAGACGTGGGATTGAGTTTCTTAAAACCCATAGAAATAATTTAGAAAAGTAGAGAGGTAGAATTAAACCAAAATCTTTTCATGTGTATTCCCTTCCAACCGTACCGTCAATCCCAGAGCACTACCTCCAACCGAACACAGAACATCTTCTGCCTCCTCCTGACCTTGTCCTTTTTCTTTTTTTCACTGACTGACATCTGCCAACCTGGTAAAAAGAAACAGCAAACCTCCCTCTGCGTCAGCTCTTTCTCTCCCCCACGTCTGACTCAAAAGAAAACCTCCACAGACTCTTCTTTCTACTGTCTCAATGTCTCCCTGTCCCTTCTTCTCTCTCCCTCCTTCTCGATCCACTCCCCCCAATCAATAAATCAGACGTTCTCCAACCTAGCATCCCTACGCCCTAGCTCTCCTCCCTTCTTCCCCTAGATGTTCGCCTCCTTATCTAACCTACAAAAGAAAACCTCCAAGAAAAGGACCTCTCTCCTCCTTTTCTCTTACGCTTTTATACTCATTTTTCTAGCACCACCACGTGACTACTTTCTTTTATTCTCTTTCTAGCTGTACCGACCCCACCATATTTCCATAAGAAAACATGCCCAACCAGCCACGTGCACCCTTATCCAACATCCTACATACCTAGCAGACCTTCTCCCTCTGTCAGTTTCCCCCTGCGTCAACCTCCGTCTCCTGTTCAGATCCTGTCTCCCCTATATACCTAACCTAAAAACCTCACTGTACCGCCTTTTTTTTTTTCTGTTTTTTCTTTTCTCTTTCTTATTTATACCTTCCATCCTTCGCCGTACAGGCCTCCACCTACCAATCTTCTCTCCCACGTGATCCAATAACCCAACTGACGCACCCCTACTTCTTTCTTAGCTTATACCGTAGACCCCCTCTTCTAGGTCTTATGTTTTCTTATTCAAATTGTTGGAAAAGAGTCCATCGTGCGGCCATCGCATCCGGATGTGAACAGCATTAACCAATGACTCCACCTCCTACTCTCTGCCACGTCTACTTCACAGAAAACTGTAAAGAAAATCACTCATTTGTTTTCCATCGGACCATCCCCACTTGTTCCGTGTATATGTAATGCATCAGTTGTTCACATGCTCGTCATGTTGTTTTGACCTTTTCGACTTGACCAATATTACTATAAGAGCCCTTCATAGCGTCAGAGAATACTTCAGCGACATATTAATTATTGCCGTTTAGCCAATTTAATTGTAGCGTCGGATTTTATGCGTGCTTCCTATAAAAAACATAAAAATGATAACATTAGTAGAAAATCAAATACTAACAAATATAAATTAGACGGTAAATATGTATGAATTACGCTCGTACCAACGCACACGGATAAAAGGGGCACACGGAGTTTGGCGATGCACGGAGCTTGGCACACGGAACTTGGGCGCTACATGGGGCGTTGGTGTTGCACGAAGCTTGGCATGTACAAAGCTTAGGTGCTGCACAGAGCGTTGCACGCTAGCATGGAGCGATGCACAGAGCTCGGCACGTACGGAGCTTTGGTGTTGTATGAAGCATTGGCGTTTCATGGAGCGTTAGGGCATAGTGCTGGTGCTAGAGATGTTTCCACTTCTCCTACTATTTTATGGCTTTGATAGCTTTGATAGCTTTGTATCTCCGATTGACTTCATTGTCTTGGTTGACTTTGTCTCTTTTATTATTTTGACGCATTTGTGTTGGAGACATGGCTAGGGCTTACGAAAGCCTGTACTTGTTGTTGTCAGGGCTATGGATTATATGCTATTATTTATTGATATTGACTAATGCCATGACCGTGGCCATGGTCTATTTAGAGTTTCTCAGTCTTGTGAGATTTAATTGTTGGCATTTTATGCCTAACTTTTGTGTAGTGCATACAAGGCACCTTCAAGAGATTCAGCCGTGGAAGTTTGCAATTTTAAAATTATGATCGATGGGACTCTGCAATTAGATGGTATGTATCTAATTAGCGCTACCATTCAGATATGGTGTATCCTTTATTCTGAATGTTTGTAATTTTGTATAATCATTATGCTCTGTTTTATACGAGTAACCTTTATGGGTGCACATTAAATAACGAGTATCTAATTGAGTATAACTCTGAAATTTTACAGGTGCACATAAAGGGGCTATAGGGTTTCTGCAGTCATAGAATGAATATATATTCTAAATTCTCTTGCGGAATGTAAGACAATATTTCATATTCATAATTCTGATCTCGGGGCAGAATATATATAAACATTTTCATGTTTCTGCAGTTGAGCAGAGATAGGATTATAATTTTTTCTTTTGTTAAAAACCCACCATCAACATTAAATCCACTGCTTAGCGCGGGATAGTAATGTTCTATGGTAATCACTAGACGGTGGTACCGACACTAGAAGAGTTTTAAATAAATATTATTCATAAGATGAGGAATGATTACTTATCTTTTCCCGTAAGGTTGTAATAGATCTGCTATGTCAACATGAGCTTGTTGAGAAGAGCTTATTTCGCTAACTCGTGTGACGCTAACGAGTTTTGGCTGCAGCTACATGTGGTTCTGGACAAGGTAAGGATGATCATCCGCGTGGGCGTATCTAGTAGAGAAGTCACGGCTGTGATCCTTGTTGCATTGAAGCGTGGATGATTTGCACGAACTGGACTTGTTTAAGCTGAATGTCTGGTAGGAGCCATCATCTCATCTTAACAACGATTAGTCTTGGAGTCTTGGTCATCATTCATATTCAGATCCATTCTCCTCGGGATAAACTTTTAGAAAATTCCAAATATTTGAATTATAGGATTTCCCACTTCTACCTATTTAAATAGATAAATGACTTTAACCCTTTTCACTTCCATTCTTCTGTGAAGCTTAGAATAACATTACTCTGCGATTGCATCATATCTGACTGCAACTGTAGCTCGAACCAGGACAGCTCTCACGTCAAACGTGCTACTTGGCTTGCTAATACAGTGAGTTTCTATTGATTTCTGGTTTCTTCACATATGTATGACTATTATGAAGACTTGAGAAAATGATGTGATTGTTATAGTTTTCTTCTAGTTTTCTCGAGTTAAGAAGGTACTACCCCGACGTGTGAAGACCATGAGTCTCAAAGCAATGGTTAAAAAATGTCTCCCTTTGAAACTATCCACTTTCTCTTTTCGACTATTATTGATTGTACGATTTTAACAGGAGATCGAGATTGGGCATGTAAGAATTAAGGAGAGTGAAGAAATTATACCCGGGAATGATAAAGTGAACGTTGATACTGGATTTAAGTGTTTTCCTAGTATCACGACTTCCCTTGCTGATTTGGGTTTTTCCATTCATAATTATCCCAATGACGGGTTCCCTTTTACGTTAGAAATGAAGTCGTCTTCTCGAAAATATGAAGCAGTGGGAGGATTTGTCGTGCCGAAATATTATGTTGATCTTTACACAAAAATATTGAAGAAATATGGGCATATTGTTATGACTGAGTTGATTAAGAGTTATATCCCTATACATGTGAAAGCTGTCGCAGGGCTCCTCCCGGTTATTTCTGAGATGAATGATGCGCCTCCGTATAGTATTACAGACTCGAAGATTCTGGAATGGGATGAGAGGCTGACTACTTGCGAGGGCCTTCGTTTTAATATAAGATGGATGCATCGATATCTGGAGAGTGTCAGAGAAGCTCACGCAACAGCCTTAGCAGAAGGGAAGGATTTGAAGGAAGAATCAACAAAGATTGATGAAATGGATCGATATCTGCGAACCCGTTCAGAGAAGTACGATGAAAGATTGGGAAAATTTTACCACCGTAGTTATCCTTTGCTGATAGATCTGTTTTGAGTAGAGTGATGGACTATTCTTGTTGTTTTCCCTTTTTTTTTTTTTTGGTTTTTTTCTTTTTGGGTTTTGAGTAGTTTGAATAAAGAATGTTTCAGAAGGATGTGATAGGTTTTGAATTTGAAATTTCAATATATGTTTTGAACTTATTTTGAACTTATGGATAAGGTGATGAAAAAGTGTTTTTTAGGCGTAGTATGCCTTGAGCCACTTGCCATCAATGATTGTTCCCACATCTTCTCCATTCATATTAACAAGATCGTAATATCCGCTCGGCATGGCCTTGGAGATCACGTAGGGCCCTTCCCACTTTGGAGAAAATTTTGGAGCGGACATATCTTGTCGAATATGTTTATAAGTTCTAAGTACTAGATCCCCTACTTGAAATACTCGTGGTTGTACTACCTTATCGTATGCTCTGGCGAACCTCTGTCGATAAATCTCTGTATATTTTTCTGCTTTAGCCCGTCTGGATTCGAGTACATCTAGATATGCTACTCGAGAATTGAGTATTTTAGATTCGTCCCAGTAGACTCCATTTGCTACTGCGATTCTTGATGATGGGACTTTAATCTCTACTGGTAGGACTGCGTCATCTCCATATACAAGGGAATATGGTAAAGTTCCCGTAACATTCTTCGGAGAAGTTCTGTATGCCCACAAGGCCATAGGCGATTGCTCATACCATGTTCTTGGATGATCATACACGATACGACTTAAAATTCTGATAAGAGTCTTGTTGGTACTTTCAGCTTTCACATTTCCTGAGGGTAGTATGGCGTAGAGAATACATGCTTGATGCCATAGCTTTTGAGTAAATTTCACACGTATTTATTTGAAAATAGAGTACCATTGTCTATTACAATGTGTTTTGTATTCCAAATCTGCATATAATGTGTTCTTTGATGAAGGCTACTATGGTCGCTCCATTAGTGCTTCTGAGAGGTACAACTTCGGCCCATTTGGTAAAATATTCCTTGGCAGTGAGTATGTCTTCGTGTTGCATTGACGAGGACGGATTGATTGTGCCGATGAGATCTAGTCCCCAACTATAGAATGGCCAAGGGTTGCTTACTGATTGAAGATGGAGGCAAGGTGTATGAATGAGATTGTCGTGGATTTGGCATTAGTGATATTTCTGGAAAAAAAAAAGTTATATCGTCCTCCATAGTCGGTCAATAATATTTCTCATGAATTTGAAGAAATAATTTTCTCTTGCCCTGGTGCTCCCCTTCATGCACTTATTTTAGAATGGTCTGGATATCTTTTTCTACTAAACATCGTAGCAGATCTCCACCAAATCTTTTCTGATAGGGTATTCCTTCGTGAAAGACAAATCTCTTGGCTTTTTGGATCAAACGTGCCACTTCTTGTTTTTCTTGAGGTACAATATTGTCCTGGAGGTATTTGACGTACGGGTCCCGCCAGTCCCCAACACTGTGTATGGTCATTACTTCTGACTGTTGTGACGGGATCTGATAATTAGAGAAAGATCCTTGTAATGATCTGGATTGGGTTTCCATGGCAGGACAGTAATACCCAAGGCGTTGAAGACGTCTGTACAAGGTTATCACTAGTGTTTGACCACACATTTCCCGGTGTACTTGATTAAGTCGCCCTTGTGCCTCATCATCTCTCAGACATCTTCACAGAGATCCATCTGAATTTCTATGAAATAACATTCCATGCAATAGAAAGAAATGTTTTAATTCTTTAAGACTAACCTTCCCCTGATTGTGTGAGTTTTTAAGATCTTGAATGATAGGTGTCCTCCAGTCGTGGAATTGTTCTTTATCAGGCTTGCTCTTCCAGGTTGAGGGCATGGTTCGTCTTTGCACAGTGAAACTTGCTTTCGAGTCTTCGAATTGGAGTTTCGAGGCTAAAGTCGCCAGACAATCAGCATGTCTGTTATTGGTGCGTACCGTATGTATGATTGTTGTCTCGGTAAAGTGAGTTAAGAGCTTCTATGCTTAGGCCCTGTTGGGGCCAGCGTTTCTTCATTAAGAGTATATACACCGTTCATTTGATTTACCAGTAGCTTCGAATCTCCTCTTATTTCAAGACGTGTCACTCCATCTTGTCTTGCTAGTGATAGTCCCAGCAAGAAGGCTTCATACTCGCAGAGTTGTTGGTGCACTTGTAGTCCAACTTGAATGAATGTGAGAATACTTCACCTGTTGGTGAAACTAGTATAATGCTAGCTCCTCCAGTATTGTTGCTTGGGGTAGCAGAGCCATCAAAATATAACAAGCATGGTTCTTCCTCAGTGAGTGAGATGTCTGAGAATTCTCCAGGCACATCTTCATGAGTTGTTATATCATCTTCTCCTGGAAAAGCTGTGATTAAATCTGTGACTGCTTGTTCTTTTATTGCTTTTGCTGGATATGTCAAATTCTGATATCTGCAGTAACCATTTTGCTACTCATCCTATGAGAGCAGGTTTTGATAGTAAGAATTTTATAGGCTCATCTTTAGCCATCAATATCAGTGTATTTGCTAGCAAATAATGTCGAAACTTCTGAATGGCGTGTACCTAAGATAGACAAGATCTTTCGACCTTGGGGTATCTTAGTTCCGCGTCGAATGAGATAGTAGATGGGGTATTCAGTCACCATGTTGTCTTCTTGGGCCAATAAAGCTCATATGGGAACTTCACTGAAGGCTGTGTAGAGAAGTAACGGTTTCCCCGGAGCTGGAGACTTCATAACGGCTGGTGATAGCAGCAACTGTTGAATTTGATGAAATGCCTTTTGTTGTGTAGATGACTAAACAAAGCACGCCTCTTTCTTTAGCATGGGTTTAAATGAAACAATGAATTGAGCTAGTCCAGGGATAAAGTGTCGAATATATGATACCTTTCCCATGAAGCTCTTGAGTTCCCTTATAGTGCTTGGCGGTGGCATGGTAGTGATACCTTGTGTCTTAGTTGGTTTCACCTTGATTCCTTCCGTTGTTACTTGAAATCCAAGAAATTTCCCAGAGGATACACCAAAAGCACATTTCAGAGGGTTCGTCTTCAAATGGTATTCGTGGCATCTCTAGAAGACCTGGTGTAGGGCATCTATATGGGATGATATGGTTTTGGACTTTATTACTACGTCGTCGACATAGTCTTCCACTTGCTTGTGCATCATATAGTGAAAAATTGTTGGCATGGCTCTTTGGTAAGTAGCACCGGCATTCTTCAATCCGAAGGGAATTACCATGTAGTAGAAGTTCCCAATAGGGGTTCGAAATACGATTTTATGATCATCATATTCGTATATCTTTATTTGATTGTATCCGATGTAACCATCCATGAATGAAAACATGTCATGCCCACTAGTAGCATCTATGATCATGTCAATGTTTGGGAGAGGAAAGTCATCCGTGGGAAAGGATTTATTCAGGTTCCTGAAGTCCACACAACATCTTATTTTTCCATTCTTCTTCTTGACGGGGACAACATTATCCAACCATGTGGGGTGTTGGATAGGTTTGATGAAGCCTGCTGATAATAATTTCTGAATTTGATTCTTGATATGCTCCTCAATTTCTTGCCGGAACTGTTTGGGTTGCTGTTTGAATGGTTTGGCATCAGGAGCGACGTGCAAGTGATGAGTGACCAACTTGTAGTTTACCCCTGGCATTTCTTCGTAAGTCCAGAAGAAGACATCTTGGTATTCTTTGAGTAGATTGACGAGCCCCGCTTTTTCTTCTGGTGACAAGGCTGAGCTGATTGAAACTGGTCGCGGATTCTCTTCTGTTCCTAGATTGACAGTTTCGAGTGTGTCATGTGGCGTCTGTACCATCTTGTAATTATCGTGGTGCATCTTGGACTTCTTCATGATATTGCTCCTTATTGTGGTTGCATATATATGGGCGGGGAGATTCTTTGAATGTCTCCCCTGTTAATTGCTAACAACGATTGCGAAGGTAGACCACTCTTCCTTCGTTGTCGTAACTAGTCACAAAATTATGACCTTTCTTAACAGGTTGAGGATTCGCAGTGTTGGAGGTGCCGTAGTAGTACCCGGAGGGTCTGGAAGTCATTCTCAGTGTTCCGGATTTTGTAGCAAAGGTTGATGGCTCGTCTGCTATCGATGCCCAGTCAGGTAATGTATGTTGTAAACCTTGTTGGATGGCTCGATTACATCCTCCTATGGTTTGAAGAACTCATCATCATATATTGGGGTATAGGGTGATGGCGACACCGTTACGCCTATGATCTTCCCGTTCAACACTGCTTTCACGCATTAGTAGTAGGTGGAAGGAACAACCCTGTTGTCGTGCATCCATGGGCGTCCTAGTATCATATGGTACTCAGGTTCTTTCGTAATAACGTGAAATTCACCTAGGATACGATGGGACTGACTTGTAAATTTAAATAAACATGGTCATAGGAATTAGTGTGGTTACCTTCAAAATATTTCAATATGGGATATTGTATTATCTGATTCTGAGGACCTTGCGCGACCTTGAGCATCTTGAGCGTAATGATATTAGCAGATGCTCATGTGTCGATAAGCGCCCTTTTAAACTCGGTCCCCTTGACGTGAGTGGTAACGTACAGTGCTCGGTTGTGTCCTTCCTTGGCCATCATGTCTTCCTCAGTGAATGTGACGTTATTTATGGTTGGGTCGTTTGACGTGGTTGTATCTATTTCCATCGGGGATGGCGTCATATGTGTTTCCACGGATATGCGGTTGAGAGCAGAAAAGGTGTCAACCCGATGATCCTTGGAAAAGTGGAGAAGCTCGCACAAGTTTTCAATCAGAAACATGGTTTCTTGGTCCACGGGGTTTTCTGTAGTAATGAAACTCCCAATATTGTGTGGTGGAGAATCACCAGTCGAGAAATCGATTCCTTGTTATGTGGAACCTGGGCCTCGTTCAAAAGCGCTGTGACAACCTACTTCTTCTATTAATTTGACAAAAAATGAGAATATAGCTCCTACCTTATCTTCAAGTCTTGCTAAGATTCTCGTATGAGATTCTTGTCTTCGCATTAGTTCAGCAGAGTGACTGGGGTTTCGGCTACTTCGGTGATGTCGTTAGCAAGGTGTGGGTTGGTGGTGCCATTGAATGTTGGAGAGGAGTTGTGAGCATCACCATTGATATTGACATAGGAAATATTGGAATTGGTTGTAGTTGAATTCGTCCTAAGGCCAACCATCTTTGAAGAATTAAATTTTGCTACCGAGAGGTTGATCTCCGGCTATGGTCGCCAATTGTTTGTACCAAAAAATTGCTCTCATGCAAAACAATGTACTGTTGAAGTACTTTTGTAGGTTCGAGGATCAAAATCGTACAAAACAAATAAAGCAAATAGGATGTTAGTATTTCTTCTGCTTCGGTTATAAAGAGAGGAGATGGGTTGATCTCAGGGGAGGGAAGCAAATAAATTTGAAGGAATTGTGTGTCGAATTATGGTGGAAAAAATACCGTAGTTTGAGAATGATTTTCTATCTTTTCTATATCTGTCGCTTGTTGTATTATTCTTCTTTCGAAATTGGCTAAGCAGCCTATTTATAATGTTTGGTACCACATATTTTCCTTATAAAGTAGTGGCAGTTATGGGGAGATGGAGAAGTGAAGGTTTTGGTAACCGTCCACTTTTGTCATGGGAAGTTTCTGGAAACTTCTAGACTATAACTCCATGATCTCCTCAACCTGTCCAACTTACTACTGACTTTGTGACTTCCTCGTCATGGGATAGTGTTACACCCATGTTGTTGTAAACCGCCAGACCAAAACCCCATGTTTTATCCCCCCATTGTAATATGATTTGATGTCTCGTAAGAATTAGTGGGGTCATGGCTTCAAATCCATGAGCCTTGTTGTAAAATAACGTTTCTGGTAAATTAATAGTCAATTTTATCATAGTTATGACTTAATTAATAGTGCTAGCATGAGCAAATAATGGTGCTAGCTTGAGCAAATAATAGTGCTAGCCGTAACGGAGCGTGGGACCCGACAATTGAACTTGGTGATGCATGGATCATTGGCGTGCACGGAGCAAAGGGGCACACGAAGCTTGGCGATGCATGAAGCTTGGGCGTTGTACGAAGCTTGGCACACGGGGCTTGGGTGTTACACGGAGCTTGGCGTGTACGAATCTTAGGTGATGCACGGAGCGTTGTACGAAGCGGAGCTTTGCATGGAGCGATGCATAAAGTTTGGCGCGTACAAAGCTTTGGCTGTACGGAGCATCGGCGTTGCATGGAGCGTTAGGGCGTAGTGCTGGTGCTAGCGCTATTGTGGCCCACTTCTCCTAGTGCTTCGTGGCTTTGGTAGCTTTGTAGCTCTGATTGACTTCATTGTCTTAGTTGACTTTGTCTATTTTATTATTTTGATACATTTGTGTTGGAGACATGGCTAGGGATTACTAAAGCCTGTACTTGTTGTTATCATGGCTATGCATATATGCTATTTTTTATTGACATTGACTAATACCATGACCATGGTCATGGTCTATTTAGAGTTTCCCAGTCTTGTGAGATTTAATTGTTGGCATTTTATGCCTAACTTTTGTGCAGTGCATACAGGGCACCTTCAAGAGATTCAGTCGTGGAAGTTTGCAATCTTGAAATTATGCTCGATGCGATTCTGCAATTAGAAGGTATGTATCTAATTAGCACTACCATTCAGATATGGTGTATCCTTTATTCTAAATGTTTGTAATTTTGCATAATCGATATGCTCTGTTTTATACGAGTAATCTTTACGGGTGCATATTAAATAACGAGTATCTAATTGAGTATAGCTCTAAAATTTTACGGGTGATCATAAAGGGGATATAGGGTTTCTGCAGTCATAGAATGAATAAATATTCTCAATTCTCTTGCGGAATATAAGACAATATTTCATATTCATAATTCTGAACTCGAGCCAGAATATATATATATATATATATATATATATATATATATATATATATATA
>JAJJMC010003991.1:9915435-10073498 GCA_023531435.1 Papaver californicum
TTTCCTCCATCCAAGATCAGCCACCCCATACTTATCTTTAATAAACTTATTTATCCCATAATGAATCAGGTTCTTTACCTAGCCTCCACCACCACTTTCGCAGCAGAGGCTTGTTTAGAGTTTTCAGCTTGCAAATACCTAGGCTCCCAATCTTCAAAGGGTTAGAAACTTTTTTTTTTTTTTGCAATCTAGAGACTCGTCCCACAAAAAGTTTCTAATGATTATCTCAATAGACTTGATCACTCTAGAAGGAGCCATGAAAAGAGATAAAAAATAGTAAATGGGATACTCTGCGTAACACTCTTAATGAGAGTTAACTTACCAGCTTTCGATAAGTTTTTTCATTTCCAAGAAGCTAGGTGAGCTCAAGGCTGTACCATACCGGAATTCGGTTCGTACCGGTCGAGAGCGATACACTGGTACGTAGGTATACCGGGGAAATTTCGGTTTTAAATATCGGTGAAATATCGGTCCATATATTTTATACTTATAATTTTATAAAAAAATATTAGTTCACATTTTATAAATATAAATATATTTTAACACCTTATAACAAACGTTTTTTCACAAAGTTTAGAAAGAAAAACTAGTACTCATCCAAAATATATAGATCCATAGATTTCATACAAAGTTCAAACTGGAAACACAAGAGAAACAAGAACAACTTCAAAGTTCATTGTCTAAAATGCTAATTAAACAAGGATATTACAATTCTAATCAAGATAATTAGATTAATTATAGATATTATCATATGCATATACAATTCTAAAATACCATAAAAAAATATGAGTAACAATTGAAAACCCTAAAACAAGGATAAATATTTATTTATTTTTTGAATTTATTTTTTTGGATTTTTTTTAAAAAAAAAAATATCGGCCATACCGGTCCATACCGGCCGTGCCGGTCGATTTTTTCTATTAAAAAATCGTTTACCGGTATATCGGATTTTGTTACGCTTTTCTGCCGAAACCGGTAAAATCGGCGGTATACCGGCCGTACCGGCCGGCATGGACTACACAGGGTGAGCTTTACAAACTAATCTCCAAGACCTTGTCCCATTTGGAGACAGAGTTAGTTTTATCACCCAGAGGCATTCCAAGGTAATCAATTGGAAAACTATTATAGGAACAATTCACAATTTCAGCCGGACCTTCCAAGTCTTGCACATTACCAACCCCAAAGAGATTGCTTGTATAAAAATTAGTCTTTAACCCAGAAGCATATTGGAACCATAGAAGGATATACTTTAAGTTTCTGATTTGAGTCGCATCATCATCCATAAACACAAGAATGTCTTCAGCAAGCTGCAAGTGACAAGTGGTTTGTGATTTATCATAAATGTAAAGCTTGTAATTGAGTGGATTACTTCAGTAATCATAAACCTTGATTGAGCTTGAACAAGGACTTTCAAATATGATTATATCTTGGTATTTTAGATCTAGGACGGAAGATCCTTGACTCGTAATCTTTATCATATATCTTTGATTGTGATTTGGTTTGAGTTGGTATCAAATAGGTTTGTCCTTTAATTGTTTGATATCTTAAAGGAATCTTAATAGGACCAATTGTGAGGTTGGTAGCGATAGTCTTCATGGCGGATTATGGAAAAACTCTTAACAACAGACTATGTTAAGTAATTTATGTGTGTTGGCCAGATTGGTTGTAGGCACAGTGATAATGACAAAACTAAGTAACTATGAGTAGTTTATTCTGTCTCATCTGCATAAGTTTGTGGGTAGGAAATTGTGTATCGGCTTAATTATGATAGTATTCAAAATTGGACTAGGTTTCAGGATTTTTCTCCCAAACAGTTTTCCTCATTAACAAAATATTGTGTGTTGTGTTATCACTTTACTTTCCATATTAAAATTATTTTATTATAATTAAAGTAATTACACTTGTATGTTATTCATACTTTGATTGATCCTATAATTCGTCTTATGTTGAACTTAGATTATTATCAAGGTCAGCTTGTTTGTTTGATCTTTAGGAACCGAAAAGATTACACAATAAGGTCTGTCTCTATAGGTTAAAAACAAAATAATTGGTGGTGTACTCGGTACCCTTATCTTTTTAATTTCCTAGGACATCTAAAAACTTTATGATATTTTTTGAAGAGTTTGAGATACAAGTATCCCAACAAAATTGATCAAATTAAGACATGATTGTTCTTTGAGCCAATTGTCAAAGAACTTGAAAAAGAAACCACCCAAAGAATCTCTTTTATTTTCTAATTTTTATGGCAAAGAACTATGGTATCATCCCACAAGGACCAAGACCTGTAAGAATGAATCAGGGTATTGATTTAATTAGCATTAGTCAAAGCCTTGTCCAGTTTTTCTTGAATGTTTGTCCGACCTTTCATATGGCTATCCCAAACAAATTCATTTCCTATATAAGCCTAAATCCTCCAAACTAGCTTTTCTAGAATTTTTTTAAAAAGGTTCAGCTTCATTTTCAATAAAAATTTGTAAATAAGATTCATTTTCTAATGTTTTATTTGGCATATACCAATAATATCATACCTAGATATTCGATGTATATTGTTATATACTATTAGTAAAAGTATAATTTTTAAATAAATTACTAGTTAAAAATAATATGCTCACCTCTAAATATTTTATGTTAGTTGTTGTTTGTACTCTTCTAAAAACGATACACATGGATGATATATGGAATTCTCTGTAACTACAATAGATTATTTATTGTAAAAGTCTAAAATGGCTTATCGTAGAAACCCAAATAAAGCTAATTGTGGAAGCCAACATTACTTATCTTAGAATCCCCTATATGGCTTATCATAGAAGCCCAACATGGATTATTTTTGAAGCCTAAATATGGTTTATCCTAGATGTCAAACATGACTTATCTTAGAAGCCCAAATATGGCCTACCTTAAAAGACCAAATATGACCTAGCGTAGAAGCCCAACATGGATTATCTAGGAAGCCCGTGAGGCCATTTGGGTCAAAAAATATATTATCTAACAGTGGACCCATGGGTTAGTCTCTAATACCCATGCCCAGATCGGTTAACCCGAACTTGTCATTTAAGAAAAAAATCAGATTTGGGTAAGAGTTGTTTGTTAGGATAAAGCCTAAAATTGTTAAGATATAGTTAAATCTTGGCGCTGATCATTTAAGATAACAACAAATCCTAACATAAAGAGGATAAGATAGACATGGATCTTCTGTAGTTATTTATGATATACTACAAATTTTAACTAAAAGAGGATAAGATATGCATGAATGTTGTTAGTTATTTAAGATGAATGCAATCCTAATTAAAAGAGGATAAGATATGCATGAATATTGGTGTTTTTAAGATAATTACAAATCCTAACAGTAAAAGGATAAGATAGATATGAATTTTGGGTGGTTATTCAGGATAACTACAAATCTCATCCAAAAGGCAGTATGATAAACACAGATATATAGTTGTTTACATGGTACATACACAAATCTAAATGGTTATTAGGATAATTACAAATCACAACAGCTAGATTTGTTTTCTTCCTGTAAATAGAGGTGGAACTCCAACTCAAGCGGTACACAATTTGTACTCATTTTCTCCCTGCTCACCTACTTAGAGCTTCTCCAACGGTGAACTTAGATGTTTCGCATGTGGCATCACTTTTAAAACATCATATAGGTATAAAATCCTCAAAATTAGGGGAAATTTGTTTTTATCTCCAACCTATAAATTTTTCTATCATTATTAACTTATTTTTAGGTATACAATTGGTTAAAATTATTTCTATTTTTGTTTTTCAATGATTTTTATTAATAAAAGTGTGAAGACATCATCTATAGGGGAATTCTAAAACTAGAGGTTCACCTAGAGAATGTCTAACTTTTTTTTACCACGTCATCCTCACATCAATGGATTGGAGATAATTTTTAATAAATATGGTTGTGTATCCTACATGGATTAAGACTTTCTTCTTCATACACAATCCATTAGAGAAGCTCTTAAAACTCTCTTACTTGAGCATCAGAATGTCTTTGCATGTACGCCCTCATTGTACATCAATGATTTATGGAAAATTTTATCTACGACTGGAGATCAATAATTCATCACCCATCTTAATAGAACCATTGGGGTAAATATTACCAATAGTTATACACCGGATAAAATGGATATATTGATATTGTCGCTCTCGCAAAACATATGGTTGGGGTAGCAGCCCAGTACATTTGAAATGGATTAACAACCTCTATTCAGGCTAATTGGATTCCACATATTATCCGAACTTCGACCCAGCATAATGTTACCTTATCCAAACAGTAGCAGATATCATAGATCCTCTGACCATAATTGGATACATGATAAACTACACAACCTACCACAAATTGCAGCCCAAAAATCATAAACATGCATCCACCCCACGACAACCCCCGGGACAGGATTCTCTGGCCGCGTTCAAAAACTGGAAAATACACTACTGCATCTGGATACAAATGCCTAACTCAAGAAATTAGTCAAACCAATCAAAACCCACTCCTAGTCACTAAATTCCTGTAGACCCTACCATGTCCATAAAACATTCATATTTTCTTGTGGAAAGCAATTAACGAATGTATATCGACCTTTCTTATCCCAATTCGCATCCAACTTACCAATTTTAATATATGCCCCCAATGCAACACTGAACCAGAATCGGCAAACCACTTGCTCCTACATTGCTCAACAACAATTTCGGTTTGGAACACCCTATTCGCTCGACTACTAAACAACCAAAACGCCAACAATACCCCTCCAAACGCTATAACATCCCAAACAACCATCCATAAATTCTTATAACAATCACTCCCGCACTCAACCATTTCCTCATTTTTCTTCCTCTTATGGTCCTTATGGATAGCCAGAAATGAGTTCATTTTTCTTCACAAGCAAACAACTTCGAAATGTATTCTATTAGGAACAGTAAAGCAGCAACATGAATACTCCTGGGAAAAAAGACTTTACCTCCTGTTTTACCTGGAGATATACCAAACACTATCCCATCAACAACCACAAGACGAACGATAACCATTTTAGTAGGTTGGATCAGTCCTGATTTGGATTGGATTAAGGTCAACACATATGGAGCTGTCAGAGACCACCCAGAAATAGCAGGTGTGGGTTTCGTCTGCAGGAACTCAGAGACAAGAATAGTACTGACGCTAGCGCAACCACTGGGAATCACAACTTGCTTATTAGCTGAAACCTGAGCCATGTTACTGGCATCTAGAAATGTGACCAAAAGACAATGAACAAAATTCATTTCTGAGACGGACTCAGAAAATGTGTTAAGATCGTAACCTCTCCTTCGGCACCGCCTTGGTATATTGCGAGCATAATTGCATAAATAAAGCAAAGAATATACCAAATACCACATTGCACTATCCAACATAACTACAAGAAAAGAAACCAAATGGCAGATGTCCTGACTAATCACGCAACAAATAACTGTTAATCTGGAAATCTGTCAACAAAATTATGGGATCACACAGTCCCTCATTTCCTTAATCAGATTGTATTAAACGGCCCTATGGATATCACATATCCATGTATAATTTCTCTCTAACTTTTTAAATTAAGTTTCATGTGTCAAAAAGAAAAGTGATTGGGTATCACCTACACGGATCTGGCTAAATGATCTTCTCTGGATTCTTCTTTTTAAATATAATAGAATAATCGAGAGAAAAAAAAAAAAAAAAAAACTTTGCCACTTTATTCTTAGTTTCTCACCAGCCACCGCACAATATCCACGATTTACCAAAGGGAGCACAACCATTGATCAAATGGACGCCGCTTCGAATATTATAATAGACAAGCATAATGTATAAAGTTGCCATATTTATTTCGTTTTAAATAAAAGGGAAAAATGAAAAATGCCCTAAAAATACATACCCCGTCAGTAAAATATCCTGTAAAATATAAGTTATGGAAAAATATCTCACCGTTTAATTTTCCATCCAAATGGTCAATATTGCGATGTTGACTATAATTTCTCGTCCGACGAGATATCATTTATATATAAACTTATCAGATTAACCTTATATACTTTAATCATTTATGATGTACCACGTGTACAGATCTATGATGAATGTATACATACGTTATTTTTATATCTTAATTTATATTTTTTATAAATTTAATGATCATATTTTCAGTTTTACAATTTTAAAGAAATGAAGTTCGAGAAACTTACCCATAAAATAGACGTAAATCAGAAGTTAGTCTCAAAATTAATTGGTGATCTCAAGACACTGATATTGGTGGTACAAAAGTTTGGGAAGTCGGAACTAATCAATTGGTCAAACATCTAATTCAGTGGAGTAAGAAGACCTAAGTATCAGAGTACCGTCAAAACAAATGGGTCAAAAACTAGACTTGATAATATATTGCCCGAAAATAATGGGAAGGATTCTTATTGTGAATTAGTAAAAATGACATCGCGTGGCGTGGTTATAAGAGTTAGCGTATACGGGATCGAAGGTAGTTGATTGTACCTAGATATTTGCATTGACGGAAATGAAAGCTTTGCTTTTTAATGTGTTATATTAACACGGTAAATGAAGAAAGAAACTAATTTCTTTCATCTTATACCACTGCTGTATGGGACCTACTAGTTGTTGACCGAGTATTTAAAGTTAAAAGGGAAACAAAGCTATGCATTTGATATTTTGGATTTCATGTATATTTACCACCAATAAGATTGGACTATCAATGTTCTCTAAACTTAATTAAAGGATTATAAACTTGGAAACAGGTGGACCATTCACTTACATATAATTAGTGGATGTTGGAAACTGAGAGTACGAGGGTGGAAGTGTGAACAGTAAGGGAGTCCGAGTAAATCTGTAGTATCAGTTTAGAATTTTTATTTTATTTTATATTTTTTACTCTTCTATACTTACTAGTTAAATTCTCTCTATTAGGATTTTAAAAAGAAGTCCAATCATATATACTTATAGAATTTTAATTTTTTTTTCTATAATAAGTTTTTTTATCTTTATTTATAATTTATCATAATAACAAAAAATTTATGTGTTACTTATTAAATTGTTCATATTTTCTTTTTAAAGATCAACATTATTAGTAAAGAGAATTGTTAATAATTTGAGAAGTTTAATTGATTTCAACCTTTTTTCTTCCGAGACGTAAAATCCAGTCCTAAATTGTCTTGAGTAAAGTTACGAACAAGGTAGTCAATATCGATTGTACCGGCCGATATTATCGATTTTTATCGGATATTGGGATATACCTATACGATATTGAAAATATCGGCGATATAAAGATGGAACGATAAAAACGTTCGTATCGTCCGATACAAAAACCGATATATTGCTTTCAATTAGACACCTTTAATATCGGGTAAGGGTATTTTCGTAATTTATTTTATAAATCTTAAATACCCAAATTTCCCAAAGTGTTTTCGCTCCTATCTGTTGAGCGCAGCCGTGTTTCACTCCCACTCCCATCCCTGCAACCGTAAAGAGGTAATTCTTTTATCTTTCCTCCTATTTTCTTGTCAATTAAATTTGATATATGATCGATCTAATTTAACTGCTAATTTTTCAAAATCACAGTTCATTAACTGCCTATCTTTATTCTGATTTTTGACAAAGTATTGGGTTCAACCAATCTTTCCTTAATTTGTATCATAAGTCACAAATTAGTCATAGTTCTAATAGTAAATAGCACCCAAATCGTATTTCAATTGATTTCATTCATGCATGTTCACCCACATAACATCCTGTTGGTATTTCATCTTGATTCAAAATCATGGCTAAAAGTAAAGTGTAAGTATCATATACCACAAACATTTTTTTTTTACAAACAGATTACAAGACATTCGAGGTTAAAAGTCTCTCTTTACCACTTTATTGCAATTTAAGCTTCAGTCTTCAAATAATAAATCTGGTTTAGTTGCTTATGAAAATTTCCTGCTTGTAAATATGCAACTACAATGTTTGGCAAAACCCAACACTATGAAATACACCACAATTGTTATTTTCTTGCATCTATTTTTCCCCTAATTAGGGATCCTATTTGCAGAAACACTTTCTACTTTCTGACATGGGATAACATATCGTCTTGGATGACCGAAAATGCTATACTTTTTAATATTGTTCGTTCTTTTAGTTTCCAAGTGATGCTCAATTCTATTGGAGATTATGGAAAAGGTATGTCATCATTTCCTTCCTGACTTTCTATTCCAAGTTTTTATTGGTTGATGATCATAGAGGATATTTGGTGTGTCTTTAATTAGTCTTGCTCAGTGAGAAATGACGAGTGGTTGTAGTTCAGTTTCCCTCGGCATTTGAGGTTTAACGAGTTTTCATTTTATTAAGAAAACCGAAAACTAAAAGGATATGATCCTCTGCACTTGCTTTGCCTATCATTTATATTTTTGAAATCTTAATATTTGAATACTTCTTTTTGAAGTTAAAAATGTTAACAATATCCATAAGAAAGCATTTGGATTGATTCCATAAATTTTGATATATAATGCTTAAGTAACCAAATTGCTAGCTACTGCACTGTATTGCATATTCTTTTAGAGCCTTTTACATTATAATGCTATAGATATATAATCAGCAATTATTACTAATAAATTTTTTAATTAAGTATGATAAACCAAAATAAATGAATCCAAGAAACTCAATGCAAATGATATCTAGTCGTGTAGATAAATCTTGTTTTCTCCATAGCTTAAAAAATGTCTAGTCTTCTGTTTTATTCAAAGTTCAATGGAAATGATGTTTCAACTTGCAATGGCGAGTGTTGGATACAAGACTTGCATACCAGCTTTTGTCTGTTTGTATGTTTATATATATGATTATATTAATCTCTTTTGTCTGCTCTAGTTTTATGAGAAGCATATCTTATCTGTTCCCAAATCTACGAACATGTAAAAGAATATTTTAGAACTGATGCCTAATGCAATTTGGTGGTCTAGAGAACCATTCATTTCTTAGAACTTGTTTAGCTTCTGAAATATGGTGATGTAATTGCCAAGCTATAAGTTGTTCTTGTTAGAATTAAAAAGTGATTATTACCAAAAATTGTTTTGTTACCTAATTTATCTTGATGGGACCAAAGGGTCACTAGCCTATATTGGAGGTGGAAATAACAAATCCACTTTTCACTTCTATGTGAATGAGAAACCTTTGGTTTGTCCCACGTAGGATAAACCAAGGATGAAGTTTATCTATATTACCACTAAAGTTGCTTCTAAGGGAAAAGACTTCTGGATTGGATATGGACTAAGGGAATGGGCTAGTGAGCAAATTCACACATGTGCGGTGCTTCGCACCGAAGCATGCACGCGGGCTGCGAAGCTTGTGTGTGCTTGTGTGTGTTTTTTTTGCGTGAGCTGGCGTGAGCCGTCGTATGCCCGGCGTGTTCCCAGCGTGTGTCTATCAAGACTTAATGGTTTTTATTTTAAATTCTTATAATAAATAAAAAAAAACCGTTTTATTATTTATGAGAATTTATGGGAATTAAATAAAAAGATTTTTCATAAATACAATTTAATTCTCTTCTCTAAAATTTGCCTATAAAAGAAAAAGACAATTTCATTTTCAACTCACCCCAGTGGCAGCTACTATCCTGACGACTTTTCCCTCTTCTCGCTTTGTTTGCGCACGTAGTTTTATTTTTCTTTCTTATTCTGTTGTTAAGTTCGCAACGGGCCAACGAGTTTTTGTTAGTTGGGTTGGTATCAGGTGGTTTTATCCTGGATTCGATTTGTCATCACTAGTGGTATAGCAACACTCTTTCTAGAGGTGTACCCGATAAATATCGAGTTAAGGGCAGTCTATTGAACATGCGACTCCATCTTTCTATGTGTGTGTGATAGTCTGAGTGTTCTGTTTTTCTAACCAATAACCCATTTCTAGTCTCTGTTTGGTTTGCTCATTGTTACAGGAATTTTATCCAACAATCTTAACTCGATATTTTATTTTTCTGTAACAATGAAAACGAGAAATGGCGTGCAAAGCTGAAGCAATTAAAATAGAATTTGAGAAAAAAAAAAGAATCAGACAAGAAATTATTGAAGTAGAAATTATTAACTGGAATGACATTTCACAAGTAAAATCCAAAGTTAAGGAGGAACAAGTGTTCAATATCGTCCTGGAACCTGCAAACTCTTGAATCCTTATGTGCGTGTTGAGGAAAGGTGGTGGAATTTCATATCACGATTTTGAACTTTTCAAAACATAATAGTTCAAGATCAGAGAGCACTGTGACCTCAGTAAAATCCCAGTGGTTACTAGTTTTTAGGGTCTCTGGTTGAGTAATTGAATGGATTCAATCACATGTGATTAATGGAGAAGATCAACACTTTACCAGATGTGAAAAGCGAAATCCTAGATTCTTTCTTTCTTCTCAAATTTGCTGAAAAGTGAAATCCTAGATCTTAATCATCCGATTCAATTCAGCTCCATTAATCATGGGGAATCGGTCAACTTCAAGAATACCGCATCTAATTTCGAATCAGCTGGTACTAGTCCAATGGGTAATACTGTGCTAGAGAAATGGAAGAGAAAGAATGAACATCACAACAAATTTTTCCAACGATTCGATAACGGAAGAAAATTCATTTTCATTTCTCCTCCTTCTTTCACGCTTCAGTTTCAATGGAAGAAAATTCATTTCTCCTCCTTCCTTCACGCCCCCGATTCAATGCATATCAACGCTATTTGGCTCCAGGCAACGTAAGAGAGAAGATGACCTTAATTCGTTGTGAATTGAGAAATGACCGGGAAAACGGTGGTTTTATCTGCCGGAAAACATGAATTTGTTTAAATGCTCGTGACTTGTTGAATGGGTTTATTGTTTTGAATGAATGGATTGTTGCAGGGAAGAAGATTTGATGGTTAATTTAACTAACACTCATGCCGGAATCAACTACCTGATTTGCACTGTAGGTGCTTGATAAATTGCCTAAAAGAATTTTGTGATGGAAGGTTGAAATTGTTATGTAAATATTACAAAAGTGAAGGGCTTAATTGTTCCTGAAATTCAAGAGAATGGGAAGGTTAAAGTTGATATGGGCCAACCAGTACTTAGAGCATTTGATGTACCTACCAAATTACCAGCCAACAAGGACCAAGTTGTGGTGAAGGCAGGACTAGAAATTGATGGCGCAACCTGGAAATGTGGGTTGTTAACTTGTAATACTCGTTGGGCGAGAGTATTAATGTGTTTGTTCAAATTAACGGGCTTGGACTTAAAGTGACAACCTTAACTATGTTGTTAATGTGTTGTTCTATTTATTGGGCTTGAACTTAAAGAATGTTGTGTTGGGGTTGCTTGCTGTTTGGACTGTGTCAACTGCATTCTTCGGCGCAGATTTGATGGAGACTCCATGGTTCAAAGGGAAACTTTTTCGCTCAATTGGTGGTAGCAACGATAATCAGGTATGATTTTTTAATTATAATCATAATATTTTTTTTTTAATATATGAATCGTATGCATGATGTCTTGAAATTATTAGAACGGTTAAAAAACTAAATTTAACAACCGTAAGACACGTTTGATGAAACGTTGAGATGCACTAAATTTAATGCATAAAATCAAGACAATTATTATACGCATAATATAACGTAGTTATCATGCACTAAAATGATTTTACATGGAGCATGCTTAGGGTGAATTATTTGATTATAAATAAATCATATTCATATTATAATTAGGCAATATTTTATAGAAATCGTAAGGATTTTATTTATAGAGAAATAAAATAAAATAATACTAAATTATTATGAAAAATCAAAAGAACAAGTTTTTCTGTATACTGTCTGAAGTCAATTTGGAAACTAATGTGAGAGACTGGTGGGTAGACTCTGGTGCTACCAAGCATGTATGTGGAAACAAATATGTGTTCACCTCCTATCAGAAGGTAGGGGAAGGAGAAAAGCTCTATATGGGTAACTCGTCCGCAGAAAAAAAGGCAAAGTTGGGCTGAAGCTCAATTTTTTGGCAAACTCTCACATTGAAGAAATTGTTCATGTTCCGGACATCTGTAAAATTCTTGTATCTTGTAGTATATTAGATGATAAGGGTTTTTATGAATCTGAGAAAAATAGTGTAACTCAGTGTAAAGACTATGTAGAAAAGAGCTATAAGACAGAGGGTCTTTTACAAATTAAATGTAACCTCAATTTAAATAAATAAAATTGATTTCTTTTATGTTTGTGTGTTATCGAATGTTTGACATGACAGACTTGGTCATGTTTTTCAATGATTAATCTGGCGAGCATCGACTGCATTCCCTAATTTAATTTGAAAATAAACATAAAGGTTAAATATGCATAAATTAAAATATGCTAAAATGTCTTATAAGAAAAATGTTCAAGAAAAATTATAAACCCTTGGAATTAATTCCTCAGACCTAGTTGACTTGAACTCAGTTCAAACTAGAGGTGAAATTATAATCCCTTAAGGAGATGATAAAACCATGAATTAGTTCAGGACTACCTGCGAACTTGTGGGGGGAGGCCGTCCTCTCAGCTTGCCATGTCCTGAACAAAGTACTTATTAAAGGATCAGATATATCTCCAAATGAATTATAGAAAGGCAGACAACCCTATTTTGCATACTTCAAAAATGTGGGGGTGCTTGACTAAGGTTTCTATCCCTCCACCTAAGAGGACATAGATATGACCCAAAACTGTTGATTGTGTCTTCGTATGATATCCTGAACACACTACATAAGGTTAGGGTTGTGAGTTCTGATATTTTAGAAATTGGTCTGAATACCAATATGGAATCTAGGGATGTTATGTTCATTGGAAAAATTATTTTCATTTGAAATCTGAATCTCGCATGATATGTGTTGACCCCCTAGATGTCCTTTCTACTTTTAAGACAATACTTCTATAGGAAGATGAAGTTGAGCCTAGAAGAGGCAAAAGATTTAGAATAGAAAAAATCTTTTAGAGCATGAAAAAATTGATCATGTAACGTTCTCTAGTGGATTTTAAAATAAATGAATCTGACAAGTGTGTTTACACTAAAATTGTCAATGATGCCTGTGCGATTGTATGTTTGTATGTTGATGATATGCTTATACTGGATACAACCATAGATGTAATTTATTCCACTAAGAACATGTTGAATGAGACCTTGACATGAAAGACTTAGGTCCCTCAGATGTAATCTTAGGGATGAAAATTAGAAGAGAGTCTAATAGATATAGTTTTAGTCAATCTCATTACATTGAATTTGTACTTAGAAAATATAACCAGTTTGATAGGAGCATTGGGATGCACTTTTTAGAGTGTTAAGGTATTGAAAATACACCTTAAACTTTGTTTTATAAGAGATACTCTGCAGTCCTTGAAGGACATTGTAATGCAAACTGGATAGCAGACTCAGAGGAGTCTAAATCTACGAGTGGATACGTTTTTACTCTAAGATGTGGATCAGTGTCTTGGAAGAGTTCCAAACAGACCTGTATCGCTCGGTCCACTATGGAATCCAAGTTTATTACGTTAGATAAAGCAAGAGAGGAAGCCGCTTGGCTAAGATGCCTTTTAGAAGACATTCCTCTCTGGCATAGGCCTGTGCCAGCTATATATATACACTGTGATTGTCAAGCTGCAATAGCTAATGCTAAAAATAGCAATTATAATGGAAAATCCATTCATATTCGGAGAAGACACAATTCTCTAAAATCAACTAATCTCGAAGGGCGTTATTTCTGTTGACTTTGTGAGGTCTAAGGAGAATATCGTGGACCCTTTGACGAAAGGCTTGTCCAAGGAGATAGTTAGTAATGCATCGAGGGGGATGAGACTTAAGCTCATCAATTAAAACTTGCCATGAAGGATACTCAACCTTGCTGACTGGAGATCCCAAGATCGAGGTTTTGAATGAGACAACTAATTTGTGGTGGGTAAAAAATAAACATTATCAGAGAATTATTTTCTCTGTCCCTTCACTATGGTGTAGACGTGGTAGTGTGACCGCATGTGAGGATGACTTATAGTAAAGTCTTAATGAGTTTTATAGTTTCAATTTAAGATTGAAATGGGGTGTAGCAGTTAACACTCTTGATAGAACTCACCTATCTAAATGAGGAAGTGGGTCGCTTCCTATGAGAACTGAGTTGATTCACTAGAGCATTCTGAGAAACGGGATATGTCCAGGGCCAAAACGGACACAACGGCGTGAACTTAACAGCAATCTTGAGAGATATCTCGCGTAAGGAGCTATTGAAGAACTACACCAAACGATGGAAATTCAAGACATCGCGTTCACTGTCCATCAAGTAGTTCCGGTACTTCTCACTAAGCAAAGGTTCAATTCCATATGGTCACCTATTGCTTAAGAGGTATTTCTCGTTTTCCGGTTTTCTGATTTATCGCTTTCTTCATTCATGTGGGGGATTGTTAGAATTAAAAAGTGATTATTACCAAAAATTGTTTTGTTACCTAATTTATTTTGATGGGACCAAAGGGTCACTAGCCTATATTGGGGGTGGAAATAACAAATCCACTTTTCACTTCTATGTGAATGAGAAACCTTTGGTTTGTCCCACATAGGATAAACCAAGGATGAAGTTTATCTATATTACCACTAAAGTTGCTTCTAAGGGAAAAGACTTGTGGATTGGATATGGACTAAGGGAATGGGCTAGTGAGCAAATTCACACATGTGCGGTGCTTCGCACCGAAGCATGCACGCGGGCTGCGGAGCTTGTGTGTGCTTGCGTGTGCGTTTTTTTACTTGAGCTGGCGTGAGCCGTCGTTTGCCCGGCGTGTTCCCAGCGTGTGCCTATCAAGACTTAATGGTTTTTATTTTAAATTCTTATAATAAATAAAAAAAACCGTTTTATTATTTATGGGAATTAAATAAAAAGATTTTTCATAAATACAATTTAATTCTCTTCTCTAAAATTTGCCTATAAAAGAAAAAGACAATTTCATTTTCAACTCACCCCAGTGGCAGCTACTATCCTGACGACTTTTCCCCTCTTCTCGCTTTGTTTGCGCACGTAGTTTTATTTTTCTTTCTTATTCTGATGTTAAGTTCGCAACGGGCCAACGAGTTTTTGTTAGCTGGGTTGGTATCAGGTGGTTTTATCCTGGATTCGATTTGTCATCACTAGTGGTATAGCAACACTCTTTCTAGAGGTGTACCCGATAAATATCGAGTTAAGGGCAGTCTGTTGAACAGGCGACTCCATCTTTCTGTGTGTGTGTGATTGTCTGAGTGTTCTGTTTTTCTAACCAATAACCCATTTCTAGTCTCTGTTTGGTTTGCTCATTGTTACAGGAATTTTATCCAACAGTTCTCTATCAGTTACTTCCCTTATCACTGATTTAGCATCAAGTCTGAATAAACAAACTAATTTACCTTGTGTGACATACTACCATATGCTATCCCTGCTTTATTTCTATTGGTATTCAAACAACTTCAATCTAATTACTTATACCCCCAACCTAAACCTATGGTCAGTGTTGGTGCTTCAATTGTACCTGAAAGAGGACTTCTCTGCTAACATTGTGAACAGGTTCAGTGGTTCCCCTTCAATACACTAGTCTCTTTTCAGTGTTGTTAATCACCAACATATATTCTCATAATGCATTCACATATAACTAAAACAGGTCAGTGACCATTTCTTGTTTCGACCTGTGATGTTTTTTGCTTTTATGTCAGTCCATTGGACATTGAGTGTGTACGATTAGCTTTCTCAGGAACGTTTAGCTTATTTGAACATATTTGTTGACACCTTTTATTTATCATGTACTTAAATTTTTCTTTCTATCTTTTGTTGTTAGCTTTGTTGGCCGTCGTACCATCATATTCATACAAATCTCTTCAATAAGCAACTTGAAGAAATGAAGAAGTTTGTTGAGACGTTTAGACCACATTGGAAGAGATTTGGTTGTTCTATTATGTCATATGGTTGACAGATGTCAGTATGTCACTAATGTATTTTGTCTTTTGATTCTGATGTCTATAAATGTAACTAATATCATTACATCACTATTGTTTTTTGTCTTTTGATTTTGATTTCTCGTCAGTTCAAGAAAGTAACTCCACTAATTTTAGTAACCCCATGTATGAATATGGTGGAAATAGTTACTTAAATGTAATATTGATGGGCTAACAAACACTCTTGTCGGTGCTTGGTTTTGTTGTTGATCGTTTACAAACAAGCCTCTACAAACCATCTTTTATTTTGGAAGATTGGGATTTGTTTATAATTTAAAATTCTATCTTAACGATGTATCGTCGATAAAAATCGATATAATATTTTGTATAGGTGTATCGAATTTAGCCGATCCGATTTCGATACACGATATTAACTACTTTGGTTACGAAGAATATTATAGAAAATGATTAATAATCTGATATACATAATAGTGATGGATCCAAAGCCCTGGTATGTTCTTATTTGTTTGTTTCATTAGTTATAAATATATATTTAATCCTTTTTAGTCTTTGGAAATTAAATATAACAAACAAAACTTTAGTCCATATGGAACGAACCGTAGTTATATATTATCCAATCGACAGCCGTGCACTTGTGGTCTACAATTAAATTTCTATCAATCTAGGCCATCAGATGTCGATTTAATCCTACAACTTTAAATATCGTCGATCTAAAATTACATTTTCACCCTAGTTTGATATGTTGTTAGTATTGTGATATGTGGAATTTGACTGCTAGATCTCTTACACATTTTTAGGTAATAAGACTCACACGTATATGGATCTAGGTAGAGAGAATCAGGCTCTATCTTCTTCTTATTTTCTCCTCTCCATAACCAGAACCAGAACCCTAACTCGAGTCATTAACGTAGCATATTAAGGTGTGTGAAACTTATGTGAGTTAATGAAAAAAGAAAGAGGCGAGTTTGATGGTTATTAAATGAAGAATAAATGAGCAGTTGAAGATTGAAATTACTGATTTAGAGCTATACACGCTAAAAACAAGTAAATAAATTAAAACCCACCCCTTCTATGTCCCCAAATTACATTCTTAATTATGAATGAAATTTTATTTCTAGGGTTTATAAAAATTGGGGGTTTTCTGTTATGTATATAAAATAGGGTTTCTAGATGAAATTGAATGTAGTATAAACATGCATAGGTAATTTCGAATGAATAATTTGATGCAATTAGGGTTTTCAGAATCTGCGAATTTTTATAAAAAGTTTATTAAAACCCATTGCTGACCTCTTCATTGTCTTCATGTTTATTTTTTCAGCTATCTCAACAGACTTTCAAGGAAGCACTGGGTGATGGAGTTTGGCATGATTTATTGGATGGTAAACTACACAGTTCGGTTGCTATCACTCATCAATATAATGACATGCAGATATTCAAACAACTTGAAGAAAGTGGTGTTTCTGTGGAATTGTCATGGAATAAAGTCACAATACTGTTTAGTTAGGCTAGACTACTTGAGCAATTGCATGAAACTGAAAAGGCAGTTATTTTGTACCATCTGATTTTTTTATAAGCTATCTCCAGCCACCAGTTTATGTATATTCTCATTTATCATGTGAACTGCTTTAACAGAAGATGGACGTTTTGAATGGTGAAATTTGATCAAATTAAAGTTTCAATTAATGTGTTCGTGTATTTTTTTTTTTCCGGTATCCTGAATATGGGGATGCATCTCTGAGGCTCGCTGCCATTGCTAAAACAAGAAATAGTATTCCACTAAGCATAAAATTGGTAGTTTATCCCCTCCATGATGTCTGGTTGCACGTCATTCATTTCTTGACTACCTTAGTAACTCATAATAGTGAGATTGTTTCTTTTCATAGATTGGGGATGCTCTTAAGGTGAACGAGAAGTGTTCCAATGCTTTGTCGATGCTTGGGATCTTAGAGCTTAAAAGTGATGATTGGGTCAAGGCAAAGATACATTTCGGTCTGCTAAAGAAGCAACTGATGGAAAAGATTCATATGCAACTCTCTCCCTGGTCATTAAATTCTCAGGGAAATATATATGTTGTGCTCTGTTCAAAGTAACTTAGATAACATGTTTCCATCAATTGTTAAGTATCTATATAGAAGCTACTGAAGCTTCTTTTGATCCTAGCATAGTTGTCGTCAAAATCTTACTATTCACTTTTTAAATCTTTGACGAATAATTGCTTATGGTATTTGCAGGGAAACTGGGACTACTTCGCTGATGTGCGTTCTGAGAAAAGAGGTCTTAAATTGTTGTACACCCTTCTGAAATGTGGCTCAGTTCATCGTTGAGAAGTATTGTTTTGCTAGTTTACACTTGTATTTAAGCTTAGAACTTATTAGCTAGGACTTATATTAGTCTGAACTTAGGATTTAAAATTTTTTTATGTAAATTTAAACCTAATGAATGTAACGAATGTTAACTAGAAAGCTTGATTTGAATTTACGAGTGCAGATTCTATTTCAGTGTGAATTTAGGTTCAGTCGTTCATCATTTTCCTATTGATACGTGGGACAATCTGGTGGACAGGACACAAATGTAATATATCAAAAAGGTTAGACAGTATTGGTAATAGAACGAACTCTAATTTGTAGTCGTTCATGTCTTTTACTGACACGTGGTGAAATCCTATGGAAGGATACGTCGGTAATATATAGAAAATGTGAGGGTTAAAATGTTATATTTTTATGTTTCCATCTGTAGCCTCACATCCCCTAACCCTAGGACACGTGTCAAAATTCTGAAGAAGGGATGATTTTTTCTTTTGATCCGCACGTGTTAATGCGCACGTGTGCATGTTTTGACCATTTAATACTATTTGGATGGATAACTTTTATCTTACATAATATTTTTCCGTAACTTTTATTTTATGGGATATTTTCTTGACGGAGTATGTATTTTTAGAATATTTTTTTAATTTTCACTAAATAAAACTAAACCGATAACACATTACTAAGCAGCTTATTCACACTTAAATTAAAACAACCATATTGAAAGTATTCAAAAACTTAAAATATTGTCCAAAGTTCTACTCTGTTTTTGTAGTAATTCTTTACATCATGTTGGTGACCAGTAATCTGTATGTACTAGTCATTGTTTTCATTTAATAGTGATTCGTCACCTTCATTTCTTCATCCTTTCTTCATCATCCCCATCCCCTTAATCTCCCACTGTTCCATAAATATTAGTCTACAGTTTCACATCCTTGTATATCAGATATCTCAAACCTATTCCATGGCTTTCTCGCTTAACAAGATAGTCTTTCCGGCTAAAACCATACCAAGAGACGGGTACAGTACGTTATTGCATTCCAACTCATCGCTAAATTCCCTCTCATCCACACAATTTTCATCCCAACAATCCTGCTCATATCCGATACGACGCGTGAAGGTGACAACAGATGATCGTGCTCTTTCCTCCATCATTACAGCTTTAGAGAAACAAGACGACGTATTAGAAGAGGTCGATCAAGATGAGGAACAAGAACAAGCCCAGGAACAACCCAACTCGAGATTAGCTGAAACATGGCGTGAAATCCACGGGGAAGATGATTGGGCAGGTTTATTAGATCCAATTGATCCAATCCTACGTACCCAGCTTATAAGATACGGAGATATGGCACAAGCTTGTTACGATGCATTTGATCATGACCAGTTTTCTAAACACTGTGGAAGTTGTAAATATATACCAAAAAATTTCTTTCCGTCACTAGGAATGCAAGATTTTGGCTATGACGTATCTCGATATCTCTACGCAACTTCCCACATAAATCTTCCAAATTTCTTCAAGAAATCAAGATGGTCTAAAGTTTGGAGTCGTAATGCAAATTGGATTGGGTACGTATCCGTATCAAATGATGAAACGTCCAAAATGTTAGGGCGTAGAGATATCACGGTATCTTGGAGAGGTACGGTGACACATCTGGAATGGGTTGCTGATTTAATGGATTACTTGAAACCCGTATCAGCCGATAAGATTCCATGTTCTGATCCAACTGTTAAAGTTGAATCAGGGTTTCTGGATCTCTATACGAATAAGGATGACGAGAATTGTAGATTTGGAAAATATTCAGCGAGGGAACAGATCTTGACGGAAATTCGACGGTTAATACATAAATATCCAGGTGAAGAACTGAGTATAACAATGACTGGTCATAGTTTGGGTAGTGCTTTAGCAATATTGAGTGCCTATGATATAGTTGAAACGGGTATAAACTTAGCAGATGACGGACCGTCCGTACCCGTATCCGTCTTCTCATTCTCGGGTCCCCGTGTCGGAAATTCTAGGTTTAAGAACAGGTTGGAAAGTCTTGGGGTGAAGGTTTTGAGGGTTGTGAATGTTCATGACACCGTACCCAAAGTACCCGGTATCTTCTTCAATGAGCACGTGCCAGTTATTGTACAGAAGATGTCAGAGATGACCCCTTGGAGTTATTCGCACGTGGGAGTTGAGTTGGCTCTTGACCATAGGAACTCACCTTTTCTAAAAGACACAAATGACCCTGGTCATGCACACAATCTGGAGGCTCATTTGCATCTACTTGATGGGTAACTAGTCTTTCTCTCCTTTCTTGATGGCATTTTAGGAAAAATCTCTTAATGGTTAGTATTTAAGTGCGGGAATAGCTCATTGTTTTTAGGTTGCATTATTATATAACTCGTTGCTTTTGTATAGTGCATCACATGATAATCGTAACTTAGATCCGACTGAATCAGTATCTTACTGTATCATAACAAAAATAGATCGAACATCAACCAAAACCTATAGCTTTTAGAGAATTTTTAAACGGAAAGATTTTATGTGAGAAAAAAATATTTCAATCCGTCTATTTTATGAAGGTGAAGTTTTTATTATTGGTTGTCCGTCTATATGGATAGAATTATGATATCAAAGAAATTTTTAGTAAATTTATCCCTATTAACATTACATAGATATCACCATAATTAACTTGATGTTTCTAATACTGAGAATATAACAAGGGATAAAACAAGAAACATCATAAATTTTTATAAATTCTATATAATTTTTTAATCTATGAAAAATTATTTTACGCCTTTATAAAATAGACGGAAAAAATATAATTTTAAAATTTAAATTATAAAATTCGCTTAATGAAATTTCTAGAACACTATTGCCATACGAGTTATTAAATTTTTCAAAATGTTTTAAGAAACCCCCTCCAATGGATCAATGGTGGAGATTATTTTATTTCATACGGATACAATTTTTTTTAAAGCATTATGGAATGCTCTGTAATATGGAGAGGCTTGAATCATAAAGACATGCCTAAAAAAACAAAAAAAAACAGAATCATAACAAATTCTTAGGGAATAATCATAAATAGTGTTTAGGACCTAGAGGTAACATAAAAGATATTTTATAAATTTCTTAACTTAATTTTATTTGAAAGCAGATGTTTTATGATTTGGATAGATCAATTCTACAGTTTGATAAGATCTCTGCCTATCCCTTTCAAGAATCATTTCTTTTTAATATTAAAAGTACCAAATAATAGCCCCCATAATAGAAAATGTTAACAAATTCCTAGCTAAGTGCTTAGCGTTAAGGTTAAGTCATTGACCTTAAATAATTTACTTGTTAGTCGTGGTTCCAATCTTCTTGTCAGGTAATAAAGTAGCTTTATTGACCTGGTTGTTGTACCCAATAGCATTTTTTCCATACTGCAATATTTATTAGCTGGTTATTAGTGAAGACTAGATACGTATGGCGTTGAGCCTGCATCTATCTTTACAAGGTCACCAAAGGTCAATAGCAATTTTGGAGAGGAGTCTTTCTTCATACTTTCTCAGAAAATATTGATTCAGCCTCGGTTTGCGTTCAGATTCCATAAAAGTTCTCAGAATTACGTTCTCGTCCTATTACTGCATATTGATGATAACATTGTTTATGGCGGACCATAGTGGGTACAAAATTTTCCAACTGTCTTTCAAAATATTTGTATAATAGTGAAACCCATGAAGCTATGTGCTGGTAGGTAATTTGCATTTGTCGTGCATTTATGGCGCTGTTTGTTGTCATAATCGACTACACTAGAGTATGCGGTATCCTTCTCCGCAATAAATCAGCTAACCTGCTGGCTGTCGGAATCGCAGGATTTAGTTCTGTTTGGCTACAAACAACATTACAATTTCTGACGTTTCAATTGTGATTATTATTTAGGTACCATGGAAAGGGGCATAAATTTGTACTATCAAGTGGAAGAGATCCAGCATTGGTAAACAAGGCTTCTGATTTCTTGAAGGATCATTACCTAGTACCGCCCTTCTGGAGGCAAGATGAAAATAAAGGGATGATCAGAAATCACGATGGACGCTGGATACAGCCTGAACGACCTAAACATGATGATCATCCACCAGACACTCATCACCACCTTAAACAGTTAGGGTTAATCTCTGATGATCATTTTTATCATCGTCCAACATCATGAATAGTACAAGGAAGATTAAGTCGTCCCCGCTGTACAACAAACTATTTACAAGTGAGATGATACAAGTTCTCGAGTGAATTTATAGTAAAACTCATTTGTGTAATGACTACCCACTGCCGCTTACTCCAAAAATAAATCTGAAAATGGCCAAGTCCAGCTTAGGAGCAGACTACTAACGTACTGTTTTTGTGATATTTTAAAGGGAAATTTAAGAACTTGGCACATTTTCAATCGCCTTACTTTTGATTTATCTAGAATTTCAGAACCTGAGTTTCAGTCCGATAGATCTTGATGACTATATCAACAAATCAGCTATCCAATAATTTGGCTCACCTATACATGGTACCAGCGGCAAGTGTGTGAATCTAGCCTAAGAGCGTCAACGATGGCTAGAGTAAAAGACGGACCAAATCCATTTATAGTCTTTGGTCCGTCAGAAACATAGCACAGCGGTACGAGTAAAAATGGTATTTGGTCCGGTTTTTCTATTGTTCAAGACCATTTTTGGTATTTTTTCCGGACCAAACCAAGTATAGTCGGGCGGTCGTCTAGGTAACCGTCTGGGGCTAGGCGTATGTGTAGTTAACCGTCTATCATCAAGCGTTCTTCTAACGTAACGCTTGAAAACACGGGCGTTAACCGAATCTCCGCCTGGTGAAACGTTCACATAGGATTACGCCTGATGAAGCGTGCGTCTAGGATCACGTCCACTAACAGGCGGTAACCAAATGACCGTCTCATTGAAGCGGAATGCTAGACCTTCGCCAGAGTGTGGGCGACATCCTAAACGTCCGCCTATGATTCCCCTCTGATAAGCGGCATCCTAAACGTCCGCTAGAACTTAATCTAAAGTTAGTATTAGTGAAGTTAAACAGACTAAAGTTAAACAATAGATTAAACAGACTACAGACTAAAGTTAAACAAACAGATTAAACAGACTAATGTGGAGATAACAAACAGATTAAACAGACTAAAGTTAAACAATAGAGATAACAAATTGCATATTATTTTGAACCCATTTTTAGATTAAGTTAGAACATACATGGCCGACCTTTACAGGCGATGAGCTAGACGTCCGTCTGGTGAGACGGGCGATTATCCAGACGTCCGCCTGATAAATTATCCAGACATACAGGCCCTGCTCAAGCGTATTCCAAGCATTGCTCTACGGTATACTAAACAACCGCCCAACTACAGGCGATACGTTAGCCGTCCGCCCGATCAATTTTAGTCGTGTAGTCGTTGTTTTTGGGCCGGACCAAAGAGTAAAAATTTTACTCTTTGGTCTTTGGGTTTGGTCTTACCATTGTGGACGCCCTAACAACTGAAAATAAGTCGGTTGATAAAGAATAGTTCAGCAAAAAAAAAGGGCCTAAAGATTATATGACAAACGAAGAAAAGAAAAAAGGTACAGTGAAATTGAATGAATCAAATGAACACCAAAACCAAAATCCTGCAAATAACATAGAGAAGATACTAGTTTTGGTAAAGAAAATACTCCATACCTTCGCTCCCAGAAATAATTGTACAGCAATCTCACGGAGCGAAACTGAAGAACAACCCTTTGTACAATACAAACAACCCTTCATCCCTGTACTGCTAATGCTTGCAAATGCTCTATAAATGTTTGTAAACTCACATCATCCGTGAATATAATTTCAGATCCTTCTGTATGAGTTGAATTCTGAGTAATAGACGGGTTTAACTTAGCTAGCAGAAATCTTGCTTGGCTACTGTGCTGATCACATTTGACAAGCTTCGGCAATGGAACTCGTTCGGCCACCAGTTGTTCAGCATCTATCTCTGGGGCCTCTAGAAGCTTCCGAAAGCTATCATGATTTGGATCCTTATCATACCCTAGCTTCTTCCACTGTGCAATTTTAGATCCATAGTGAATCACCAGATAAAAATAAGAATCGAACAGCAAAATAACATCTGGAGAAATAGAGCTAATGTCGAGAAGAACAGGAATGGGAGGGCCGTCGAATGAATACTGAAAAAGGGTAGGTTGAATCATGATCAGAGAACCAGCTACCCCTTCTTGATTCAGCATCAAGCGAAAGAATGCAGTCTCATCAGGACTGCTATTAAAAACGTCGATGAACTGCGACCTCCTCAAATAATACATGAACTGTGGGAAAAGGGAGAAATTTGAAGCGAGACGAAAAGAAGATGGATCTTCCTGCACATAATCACCAAATTTAGAAGCAAACTTAATCAGCATATTATCTACCCATCTGATGACATCTCTCGCAAAACACCGTTCAGCTTGGTGGATGGCAAGTCTGGCCATGACAGATGCAGCGGCTTCTTGATCAAATCCAGCAGGAATTTCCTGGGAACGTGGTCCAACCCATCTTCTTGCCGCAGTTGTCACCCTTTGCCGAATTCCTCCATTCCTATATCTATACCGTGTAATGATCTGTACAAGAAATGCAGACCCAGGTTGAATGCTTTGTTCATTACCCAATTCAAATAAGAAAGCTATACATGTCTTATTTGTGAGTGAACACAACTTCCAATAACAGGTACCACCCTGACCCATTTCATTCTCACTGACTGAAGTACTCTTTCTCTTCAGAGATGCACAAGGGCCAAGTGCCCCACATATCTGTACCTCCTTTGTCATCACTATCTCAACTGTTGCATCAAAATACATGTTTAGATTGCCATTAGCGTCTTGTTCAAAAATGTGCCTTAAACATTTCCTAAACTGGTCGGACTCAAATGATTCACCAAGCATCAAGAAGCCACCAGAGTTCTCTATTGTCACTTTAAGCTCGGCCGCACCAACCTGATCTAGAGAACAAGCAAACAAATCAAGAACAATGGATGCATCACATAATCTCGCTGCCAATTGCTTGTAGAAGTTGCACGACTTGACGTAATGTGGAGCTTGGCCACTAATAAGATCACGGTGGGTCCTAATGGAATTACTTCGATCCGTATCCACAACTATCCCTGGGCCCATGGTTGCAGGACCAGATGTGAAAACCATGACGCGAGATCCTGTATTTGCAATGCATCCTTCTAGAAGTCCAATGGAAATTGATATAGCAGCTCCTGTGGACCTTTGAGGGCGATGACCAGACACGGACTGAAATGATGAACGAATCTCTTCGATTGCAGTTGTAATGTTAAACTCACACTTAGATAATGGAAGCAGAAAACCCTGCTTATGCATAACTGATGACTTCCCATGTAAGTGGTGCTTTGGCCGACATGTACCCAAGAACTCCTGGACCTGTAAGGTGGAAAACAACACAGGTTTCTTCATTGTCACTCATTTTAAGCCATTTGTAGAAAAACAGAATTATATTACCGAAATTCTAAGTGGGAACAAAGAAATCTGTACAAGAATGATTGATTACAAAAAGGGTAAGTTAGCTGTCAATGCATAAAGACACCGATTATCTTCAGAAGCAAAAGAAAAACCAACTATGTGTCTAGGAAAACAACTCAGTTGATAATTCAGCCAATGGATACATTGCCAGAGATGAGGTGGAGTCAATTGGTCATTTGATCAAGTGTGTTCAGTTTTTCAGGTATAATCGATTCAACTGGCATTTTCTTGTGCCTTTTGTTTTATAGACCTGAAATTACCATCAAAGCGCTGGGCTACCTTCTTCACTTCCCAACTTTGATATGTATCTATTGTCCTGCATGTGTGGGCTACCATCTGCTATCCCTAATGCATATAGGCTATACAGTAACCCAAATTTCAAATTGTTGGTCTCAAAAATGAAGAGGAGGATATCACTACTCATACCAGCACCTCCGATGAACAAATTATTGTTGTGGATGGTGGAAAACAAATTTGGTACCTTCGGATGTACCAAACCTTAAAGACTTCATATTGCATTGACATTTAACTGTGAGGAACTAGTTGTTCTAAATTTATATATGTAACGTTTTTTGGAACAAGTTCAGTGCTACCAGTTGAACATCACTTAACTGAACTCACAGCCAATTTCTACTCTTCATCTATCACTACAACTCTAGTTTAAGTAAAATAAACAAACTGGATTACGTAACAAAATAGAATACCTGATACGACGAGAGCTCACGTTCACCATGGAAAAGAACAACCTTAGAACACTCCATAAACCCCAAATCATGAACAGACACCATCGAACCAAATGTCACCAACCCAACAAGCGTATTCTCCGGTAATTGTGCAATAACAAGTAATAATTCATTTTTAAGTGCTTGTAATTCATCTTCAGGTGAACAAGTATCAACAACAAACACAATCCCAGGTCCATTTCCCTTTACATCCAAACAATTCAATGAAGAAGAAGAAGAAAAAGTAGACGTCATTGGAGAAGAAATTACAGATTGAAACGAGTTTGTTCTGCCCCATCTCGGACTCGAATTAACAACTGAACTCGCATCCGAGGTTTTCCTTCCTAGTTGTTGGTATTCAACAGTAGTATAAGTAGGGAAAAGTTCAGCAGGTATATTATTTTCACCAATTCCAGTATAACCGATAGGAAATGGATTTCTTCGATAACAAAATGGACAAACCCAAATTCTAGATTGATAATCAACACGAGCATAAGGATTTAATACTGCACCGCATCGATTACAAATTAATGGATCATATGAAAGTAAAGGAAGATCAGTATATTTCATAAGTGGAGTATATAATATACTTAAAGGAATTACCAGTGCTGATACTTCTGATTTTGATGCTGGCCATGAATTCCAAGACCATCTTAATCCTTCTATTGCTTCTAATTCGTTAAAATCCATTTGCCCCTTTACCGATTAAACCCTATTCCGAGAGAAGGAAAGAATATAGTGTGAAAGGGGGAAGATGAAGGAGAAGTAAGACGTGATAAACAAAGTAAAGGAAATAAGTCCATCAAAAAGGGTCGATGAAGAGGAAGAATCATCACTTTAGTTAAAATAAGAAAGAAACCCTAAGTTTGATTCTGTTTTTCTTTTTTTCTCTTGTCCGTTTGATTTGTTTAAGAATTTAGAGAGTTCAAAGTGTATCATTTTGTTTTAGAAACAAAAGTAACTGTCAAGAGAAAACAGCCAAATCATATGCAATGGCCCTATGACTCATGAGGCCATGGGGTTGTCTCAGGATCCGTTGTCTCATCAGATCCTTTCTCTCCTTCTTTGCTTTGTATAACTTATGCTCATCCCTTATCTAAGGGATCTACCCCTGGTCTAGGGGATGCCTCTTGGCTTTGAGGCCCGTTGTCTCGGTCGCGGGGAGTTCAAGTCTCCCAGTCCCGTATCTTATCTGATGTGTGACTGTGTCCATGGCATCAATGGCATGGCATAGATTATTTACTTAGGTGTTATGTTAACGGTTCCAAAATAATAAACACATACAAAAATGGAGAAGCTAGACAGTAGAGTAAAAAAGAGATTTTGAATTCATGATAATTATGTTTGTGTGTTCTATGGCATTTCTTCGTTGATCTATAATCGGTACGCAATTCGGCCAGGCTTTGGCCTATGTTTAAGAAAGGAAACCAATCTGCATGTCTTAGAAACCTGTACAATTTAAGTCCTCTGGGATGCAACTCTTAGCATTCAAAGTTAAGAATATGGCATCCGTCCACTAGCTTTTAATGTAGCATTGCAAGTCAGAGAACTAAGCAAAATACCTCACTACTACAGACCTTGACTAAGGAGAAAGGCAAGCTATCCTATCAAGCTGGGCAAACAAAATGGTTTCAGGCATACTCGATTGATTGTGGTACTAAAAAGGCTAATGTAGAAAAACATTAATGTTTTGGCTGATACAAATCATACAATAGCTAGAAGCCATTGTTAACTGATCTCTCTACAATTTGGTATCACAGTCCTCCTACTCACTTACTTGGAAAACCTTGTGTAATTGTTTTAAAGAGTCTGATTTGGAGGACGACATCAGTCTAATTAACATGATTCATATAATATAAATGACATATTGTACCAGTATATATGCCCGATGACTCCGATGAGCCAGATATAGACGATCCCGGGAAAAAGATGTTAAATAGAGAAGAGGAAACTAGAAAACAATGCTCACAATATAAGTACGTTCATAAACTACATACACCACATTGAGAATGGTTTTTAATCGGAACAAACAAGCATATCTATATATAAACAACCAATTAACTTAAACAAGTTTTCTGTTCTTCATTAATTCTAATTGAAGATTACACATTGCAGCAATTTAGAGAGATAAACCCGACTCTTCGTCCTCTTCTAGGGTAGCGGTGTAAACAAAGTAGTTAGCCCAGATGAGAGCAAAAACACCCAAAAGAATCCATCCTAGAAGGTTGTTGCTCAAACCAAAAGGAAGTCCAGTTCCTTCTCCGCTCAATCTTTCATCAACTAAAGCCAAAGCTGGGTTTGACATCATCATGGTCGATGCTGCTGCCATTAGTGATGCACTCATGCCAACGATGCTTTCACTGCTTGATGACTTCTTCTCTGCAGAACATGTCAAACGTCCTCTTCCGGACATTACAGGCAACCCTGAAACGAACACAACCACACAAACATTGTTTAAGTCCAGGAAAAACTTATACTCTAAATCTATAAGTAAACTCCACTTGAAAAAAATGAAATCATGTTCCCCTAAGAACCCTCTTAACACTCCTTGTCCAGAGCATAGTTAAACTGGCTTATGGTATTATATGGAGACGATCCAAGGGTTTATTGTTTTTCCTGATAATAACTGGCTCCTCATACATGAGTAATTCCCAGAAAAGGTAACCCCTTGATTGTCACTACGTACGTAATCGTTGTAGGCCAGTGTAACCATGATGTACACAGACCTAGACACTCTTTACAGCAAACTGTCATGGATTGTTAATTACTTAAGACATCTATATATATGTATATATATATTTATTTATTTATTTATTTATTTTCTGCAAATACTTTTTTGAATTAGAAACATTTCTCTACTCTTAAGAGTTAAAATTAGAGTTGAATTTATTTTGTAGATATCTGTTGTAAAACTAAATTCAACCAAAGTTGAATCACAGGGCAGATTTTTACTCAATAAAAGAAATTTTCAAGTATGCTTACCAAGGACAGGTGAAGATGAAACGCCAAAGGCATTCTTGCGGACAAGGCTGGTACGTGCCACCAAGGCAGTGGAAGTGCTAGCTGAGATTGTTGCCATTTTCAGTGTAAGAGAAGAATGGGAATCTCTGAGTTACAAGAAAAATAGATTTGAGTTCAGAATAGTTTTGGATTGTTTGTTGTGGGATTCTAACAAATTATAGTATTGGTCTAAGAACTAAATCTGTGTGCACCACATAAGTTGGATAATGTAATAAGATAGCCTCTCATTTCATATCCTCATCTCTGTTATAACCAATAATATCATTACATGTGTCGTATCATAATCCTAATGCTACAATTACACGTTCTATCTGATAAGGAAAATCCATTTTTTCCTTCCGGACTGTATCTTTGATGATAGTAACTGCTATTTACTGCTAGTGACCAAATGGTGAAAAAAAAAATCGGTTTAGGTTCTGTTTAAAAGGTTGTTCGGTGACTTCGGTTCATATTGATGTGTTGTTTGCATCAAAAATTAAATAGGACTTGACAGTAACTAGAACTATGAGAAAATACAAAGGGGACAATAATGGCTATCTTCCTTTGCCGGTGTTCCGTGTTCCGCAGTATACAAGTTCAACCATAATCAAACTGAAGAAGAATATAGAGAAACCACATAGGAAAGTTTTGTGGCATAGCTGAATCAAGAAACATACATATAGAATAGTCTATGGATAAACAAAAAATCAACGTGTTCCACAAGAACAAAATTATTAGAATCCAGGGAAAACATATTTTAGAAATGACTCTGTAATCTGTACAAACAACAAAATAATCATAAAGCATTACAGTGAAAAATCCACCCAAGAATTCTTATTTCAATCTCTATAAGCATCAATAAACTCATATCCGTAGTTATGGCTGCAAAAAGGGAAACAAAACTTATACTTTATATTATGTAGCTATGAGGACAGGACAAAATAATGTGTTGCTATCCATTTGGTTCAAAAATGAATCTGTTAGTTTTAGGTGGGGAATAGTTAGTGTTTTTCCAAAAGGAAAAAATGTGTTGGGTTATAACTACGCATGAATATTGCATTTTTCCAAGTATGGATGATCATACTTAATATATTTGTTCCAGTAGGGTTTATAGCAATTCCAATTTCGAGCCATGGTTTCATATGCCCATCATAGTGAATAACAGCTGAATCGCCCAACACCTGTCATAACCCAGACCAAGAAGGTTGCATCTCCGGTCTAGAGCTATTGTTTGGTTATAAAATGTAAGTAGCCCTAACGGTGAACTCCTTTCCCTCCACAACCGCTTTTCCTCTCCCTGCAACAGAAAAAGAAAATACGACCAGAAAGCAAGAATTTAGAATAATCTCCACACATATATATCTACAAATTCTTGAAGTCAATGAACTCAAAGACACCTTTCAAGTATCAAGTCGTTTCAATAACAGAAGCTAGTCCAAACTCCAAACTAGCTAGAGAAATCTGTTCATCGCTAATCAGCTAATTGATATAAAACATTAAGTATAACTGTGCTTTCTTACCAGCTTTTTAGACCACAACATTATCTAAGACTGAGATACTGATTGCAAAATGCACGACTAGCTTGGCAATATTTTAAACCTTTTTTGACACCTAAAGAATTATGACAGCCCAGACTGAACCAAAAACTACATGAAAGTGCATTATGTTGCTCAAAATAACGAAGTCTCTTATTTAATGGATGAATAAGCGGATGTTTAAGAATTATAAGAGATTACACTATGGCATAAACTCATGAGCATTTAGTAGACAATAGTTTGTTACCAATTTCATGTATTGATGATAGATGGCAGTCAAATTTTGTCTCCTCCACTCTTGCAGATCAAACACGTTCATGCCAAATGCCCAGGTGCATGACTTGACATCGAAGCTCTTAGCAATAAATGGATCTCTGAAATTGATTAACATATCCATCCTACGGAAAGAAAAATGATCTTTCTGACAAGTCTCCACAGCTCCATTTACCTTACCCTTCATGTTTACATCCCATAATGCCCTGAGATCCCTCTGCACCACTACATCATGGTCAAGGAACACAACTTTGTTCAATGCGGGAAAGATCTCTGGTAAATAGAAGCAGAGGTGGTTTAATGGAGAAAGGTATCTGGGGTCGAGGGAGTTTTTCTTCTTCACCACCGACTTTGAAGAGAGATAGTCAAGATTGGCAATGCTTTCAATCTCAATGGTAGCTTGGCCAGGTGGGTTTAGCAAGAACCACATTCTCATCGATAGGAAGTTGAGATCGTCAGTCACCAAATGGAAGACCATCTTCCCTGGTTCCTGCAGATAGGTCTCTACACAGTAAATTCCAGTTTTACCAAAATATTCTTAGTGAACACAAGCTTTATGTTCTAACTAAGGCAACGTGAAAGAATTTTGGCTTCAACCTGACAATCAAACTTTTAGAGGTAAGGATTTGAAGTTCATGTTCAAGACATCTGACCCCATAAAAAGTTTGTTCAAAATTATTAAAAACTTCGCCAGTAAATCTCACTCTTTCAAGATGAGGCTAAAATATAAGTATGTCAAAGGTACTTTAGATCACATCTTAAGGTGCAACAGGGAGGAGCAAATCCAGAAGAAAGAAAGAAAGTGTTCTTACAGAAGAAGTCGAGACAGTGGAATTGACTACAGCTGCAGAGGCAAGGGTGTTGTCAGAGAAGAGAACATAGTGATAGAGATCTGGGTCATGCAACTTTTGTTGGTTTGGGAATTCACGTTCCTCGGGCTGCAGTTCAAAGTAATCAGCAACGAGCTGCAAAGAGAGGCAATGAAGACCCTTTGGTGTAGTCCTTGAGCTCAACGAGATAATTGGCCTGATTCCTTAAAGCTCGGAGCTCTTCTTCAGTGTTGTACGTCATTGCCCGAATTTTTGTTGCCATGGTTGGGCAGTCAGTGTAAACCTTACTGGCCTTAGACAGAGTAGCCTCCATGGATTTCATTTTCTGCAAAGCACTACACAGTTTCTGATCTTAGATCATTAGAATACATTAGTAGACAGGATATTCATATATCCTTGTCAATACAATGTCGTTACAGGAGTTTTGTGGGAAAACTGTGGAGACAATTTAGGTATTAAATTGATCTCTTGACCATGTATTCAACAGACCATTCTAAAACTTATTACCCCATATCACAATAAAATGGATATAGTTACTGGAATGGTATGCCTAATGTCCTGCTGAGGGTCAGCAGTAGAATACCATGTACCATAACCAGTAGTCAGGTATTCCAGTTAACATTGGTTATAAGTATACAAAACTATGAACTGTTCAATAAGGATGATCCATGTGGAGTGAAAAGTCCTACAGCAAACAAGCCCTTGGATGATATCCATGTGTGAGCCATAAGTCATAATTTCTAGTAACGACCTTACATTGAGAATAGTATAGGGGTATCCTGCCAAGTCTATATTGTGGTGACAATTCATGTTGCATAGCTTTTGGTACATGTGTACAATCTCGCACGTCTTTGTCTTTTTAAAAACCAAATCCATGCAGGGTAAGGTGAGAAATCTATTTAATCTCATTACCTCCTTGACAAGTCTGAATCCTTCAAAGCTTGACCCACAGCTCGATCTAGCTCTCTAATTCGTGTCTTAAGCTCTTTGATTAATTGGGAATTTTTGTCCTGTGATGCAAATTTCAAGTATGCCTTGGCCATGATCACCTGATCTTTTATCTCTCTCACCTTCTCGCCGCTTGCTCTCAGAATCCGGGACTGGACATCTCTTTCTCCAGCAATTAATTGCCTAGAATTTCCCTGCACAGAAGAATCATTATATATATTAGCAAGAAACAACAGAACTTACTTATCAATCTTGAAAAAATAATGTTTCCAAGAGAAAAAGCATCAATACATCTAAGTAATCATTGCTTTAATCTATGATACTAGATCAGTTGCTTAGACAGACATTCCCAAGTATAGACAATCATTAATGTTGGACCAAATCAAATCACAATCGCAGTATCTTCAAAATACAGGATGTAACATAAGTTGTCAATATGTTACATGTAAATGTCCCAAACAAAAGAAAGTACAGAAGACGGAAAGTGGATGAAAATGAGTAAAACCATCGGTCCTCAATCAGACTCGTAATCACGCTCCCCTACCTCCTACACTTTTTCTTGTTCCTCTTACACACTGAATCTTACGCTACCTAGCATCTTAAAATGTTGTTCAAGTAAAAAGTAACATACCTAAATTCTATAACTAATCATCTCCTTAATATTTGATATTGCATGGTTTAAGAAGACAAACCAAATCATAACGTTTATTGAATGCACCAAGAACATACCTTTCCATAAGGCCAAAAGGATACACTCTGGAGTCTGGACTCTAGTTTGATTTTTATCCAATTCCCCAACATCAGTCCCTAACATTTAAAATAACATACGAAATTTTTATAAAAATAAAATCCATACAGCCCTAAATGCATCAATGCAATATTAAAAAGATAAAAACCCACCTCTTATTGCAATGCCAAAAGTCTCATTTTTTTCAAGCGACATGACGTTTTCATCACTATCAAAATTCTGGTTTGTGTATAAAGCTTGTTTGGGCAGAAATTCTCATCAACCCAAAACAACCAAAATCAAAACTCAGATTAACAAAAGAAGATAGAAGAAATTGTACATAGGATTTAACGTGGTTCAGCCCTTAATGGCTTACATCCACGGGTCATGAAATTGAAGAGTTTTTATTGATCAATTGAAGGTTACAAAATACAGAGAATTCCCTTGAAGCTATGGTGTTTTCAGTGAGATTCAGTTTTCAGAGAGCAAGAGTCCGATCCCCCCTTTTGTCTTTCTTTCTTTCCTTTTAAACGAAAATCCATCAGCTTGGATCGATACCCAACTTGGATCGATGAGTCACCCAACTTGGATCGATGAGTCACCCAACTCTATTACGTGGCGTCCTCTAATCGTCTCACGTGTCGACCCAATCTCTTCCAGATATTTCCATGTGGCTTCTCCCTATCCATCCACTTGTCGATCTAATCTTCTTATCCTACGGGACTGGTTCGATCCATGGTTCGATCCCTGGTACGATCCCTGGTACGATCCAGCAACATTTCGATCCATGCATCGGGACATCTTGTGCTCCGCACTTTGCTGCCACGTGTCAGAGCAACTTTTTGGTACTCACAACTTGCCCCCTTTTTCTTGAGAGTTATTTGAAGAAAAACTCTTAAGAAAATTACTTCAGTTACTTCTTGCTTGGCCTTGTCACGATAAGAGTATGAACCTGATCCATTCAAAAATAGAATTTTACTGCAAAACTTATACATAAGCGCATATTAGCGTAATAATAATATCATTTCATGAGTTTTAACCAAAAAGGATAAATTGATTAATAAACTATCTTTCATCCAATTATTGAATCTTGTATAAATGTATAAATCAATCAGGAATTCAAATTCAAAGTAACAATCGGAACGGGTCACATGTCAGTTTATTCATTGGGCGTAATTTTCTTTATACGCGCCAAAGCCTATTTGCGCTAGACATTCCGATAATTGTGGTGGGTGGCATTTTAGCATGTTCACCTTTCAATAAGAGTCCTTTTCATGACTTATACAAACAAGAAAAATTAAAGCAAGAGAAAATTTTAAATCAAAGAAATAAAGGATACTTCTCGTTAGTTGTATCGTTAAAGCTTTTTTTTCCTTGTTCGGGAAGTGATGACATCGCTTAGGGACCGAACCATGACATCGCTCTGAAGTGTCCTGAATTTATAGCAACATCAAGAGGTCATATAATTGTGGTGCTGCAGGTGCTCTGGACTTTTCCAGTAATTCCGACGTGTAATAGAAATGCGAAAATCTTCATGTGGTCAAGTAAAGATTGACTGCAATCAGCACATTCTTCATATATCTTGAATTAGATGCTTGCTGGAAACCTTGTTCAAAAACAACACTAAGAAAATAATTTCACACAAATTTCATCTGAACCTTGGTGCGATCCATGCTTCGGATTAACAATACTTCAAATTTGTGCAACGGTAGCACTTCAGACTTGTGTATTTTCATGGCCTCGTCATATTTTTGTCCCTACAAAACAGAATTTTATATATATACTGATCGTTGGGTTAAACATTTTTTCATAAGTACAATGGATCGAGATCCCACACATACGAAACAAACCCGAGCCAGGGGTAAGATACAGGGTTGGTCCCGAAACGTACTCTGAAAAATGATAACCGGACTCTGAAAAATGAGTATTTTGTATCAAGACTCTTTATAGGTTCTGCGACCTAATAGTCTTATCATGTCTCCATCCACGGAGCTCGGTAGGAACACACGCTTAATTTATCTCGGGCATGGAGTAAATTAATGTGTCCCATAAATTTGCTCAAGCCACTGAGCTCAGTAGGATCACACGCCTAATTTATCTCTGGCATGGAGTAAATTATGTGTGATCCATCATTTTATTAAGACTCTTACATGGGTTCCCTCTTTGGGGATGCGCCCATTAGCCTTATTTCAAGACTTTTATATGAGTTCCCTCATTGGGGATGCACCCACTAGTCTTTTTTTTGTCTCCTGAACGGAGAAATATCGGTAAGAAATATACCTGAAATGTAGATGAGAAGTATACTTGAAAAATCATCCAGATATTTCTCATTTCTCATTTCTTATTTAAGACATATCCCATATTCTTCTATATACATGAGAAGCATATATAGAAATAAAATATGACATATATTTTTAAATAAGACATGAGAATTATCCAGATGAATATTCCGAAGTAATTGCTGTTTGAGAAATCAGAAGTATACGAATGTAGAAGTATTCGCCTTCCAGAAATATTTGATGATAGGTTGAAAGAGATCCCCATTTTTGAATGATAATTCATGTTGGAACGTTCAGATTTCCGCAAGAAATATAAGAGGCATCGCCTTTCGAAGAAGTTCAGAATAAATTGAAGTATTTACTGAATATTCTTCATGAAGTATGAGCCATTTGAAGTATCTATCAATTGTCGCCTTATGCTAAGAAGTACAAGGCATATAACTGGCGAATAATATTATTTATTTTGTATTAAGTAATTATTGAAATGAAATACCTATTTGGCGCGCAGTATTTACCCATTTTATAGCTAAAACTTTGATTTCTTTTTAGCATGCCCCCCAGTGCATTATTATTGCATAGCTGCCGCATCTCTGAAGTATCCTTCATAGGTATCTTCACACTTCATAAAAATGTCTTAAACATTTTATAGTATTAAATGGATGTAAACTAAAAATGATCTTCATGCTTTTAATTGCATACCATAGTTAAATATAATCAAACAAATTGGAATTTGTTCAGACTTAAAAATACATCATATTAATTCAATAAGTTTCTATCATAGATGATTATGCGATTAATTATCATGATGCATGATATCACATGCGATTCACATATACTATTGAAATCATTTGATCAATTCAGACTGTATGACAGATGATGTGTATACAAATCAAATAAGCTCATGCTTTTTGAGCAATTAAGAAAAATCATGATTGAATCATTTAAAGATGATAATCAATAATCATTCTTAAATTTAAAATTGCTACTTCTAATGCGCAATATTATAAAATTTATAATCAAAATTTTTAAAAAAAAGATAATGCATAATTATCTTTGCCGAAATGTTTGCGGATCGGTATATGTCTTTTGAAGCTGTGATAATAATTATCTAGCTATATCATCATTTTTTATTTTATTTTATTTTTTTTTAAGATAATAAAGGAAATTTATCATGCATCATACAAAATGATAAGCAAGAGATTTGGTCTGGTTCAACTGAGTTGGATTAAACTCAGTGAGCCGACTCACTGGAAAGAAAATCCAGCAGAGTCTTGTCTGTTTTCTGGATATTCCAGCCTAGTTCAGGCTATTTCAATCAGTTCTGCCCTGCAATTCAAGGATTCATTCTATGACAAAAACATATCAAGTTCATGCTACAATTTATCCATTCCACGGCAGGAAAAAACATCACATGAAGCATAAAGAGATCAAAACTCTCTTAACTTCTAATGTTAACCTAAAGCACCAATCAAAGTCAAATAATCAAAACACACAGGTTCTGAAGGGGTTTATATGGTGAGGTTGATTACCAACTAGCATGAATAAGTTTAAGCACACATTGCACCATTTAAGATCAAACATGCCAGTTATCCGATATCACACATATAATCCAATTCATGTTATCTTCAAATTAACTTAAACATCATTTAATCTTAACATAGCTCAATCATTTGAAATGAAACAACTAGTGTATAAAAACAACTAGGTATCATGATGTGATTCTAATAATAAATAACTTCTAATAATTGATAAATAGTTGATACTTAGCTCGCTGAGAAAGCGAATCGCAGGTGCTGGTAAGAACAGATCAACCAGAACAGGAACAAGCTTTTGAGCAAACAAATGATTTATGATGCTTGGAGTCTCGCTCTTAGTGTAGTTGAGGTTGACTTCAGAGATTGAGGAGCAATGGCAACCTTATTAGAAAACTTTGGCGTACCTACGGTGGCGCAAAAGCTCCCAGAAAAATAAGACCACATGGTGGACAGGTGGTCAGATGAAGACAACTGTGGTAGAATCTTCAGTGTGGTAGGTTGGGCTGGTGGAATAGGTACAACTGTGGTAGAATCTTCATGTATCATGTGATGCTTTCACAAAACCCTTACGGTATGCAGAAATCTTCTAATCTGTCGAGCACTTGTTACGCACGACAGGTGGAACATTCAAAATTTCCCGTTGATTTCTTTTCCCCTAACCTGGGACTTAATGGTAACATAAAAAGTAACTCCAACAGTTGTAGGTACCTGAGACTTTCATTTCAGAGAGTATCGTTTGTTATTCAACATACATCATGTACATTAAAATTTAAGATACAATTATCTACCATTAGCAGATTTAACTGAAATCATGTTGTATGATGATATCATTGATTCACTGCAAATGTACAGTTTCATGAGTTTGAAAGCAAACGTAAAGTGTTTTAATACAAGCTTGCAAAGATGATATAATCATGGTGCTGATCAAGCAAAGTTTAAAAGATGGTGACAAGATTTTGAGTTGAGATGTTCCAATATAAGACACACTACTCAAACAACAATGAGTATGAAATATTAATCACATTTATGGTAATATGTACTTCTACAACACAGATTCAAAAATCTGGAGGAATGCAAGGATTAAATTCACAAGATGATTTAAGTTACTTACTTATAAGCTATAACAAATTGAACAATTCGTATATTCAGTCTTATGGGTATTATCTCTCATGTAAAGTCACCTATCCGTATTCATTAGTGGATTAATATTGCACATTAGGTCTCTGAGATCGAGACTTAAAAGATTGAAAACAAATACAAGCACTATCAGTTCAATAAACATCGTCTTAAAATGTTGCAGGTTGGTCACTAGTTGCTGTTACATGCACCAGGTATTTAAAAAAAAAAAAAAATCTAGGCAGTTAAGAATAACCAACAATACTAAGTACATAAGATTTATGAACTTGAAGTAAAATTTATATTTCATACTCATGTGTAATCATGTGAGTTTAGAATAAGATTTTGGCATTTATGCATTTGCTTTAAAGTCTTTTAAATCAACATTTACTTGTAGTCAGAGTTGGTGATACTTAGCTTTCTGGAAGTAAGGCACCAGTTGCAGCACTTGGTTTTAGTCTGGACTTGCTGTAATTTTGTGTCTTTTTGCAGGTGAATCAGAATTCTATATTTAAAGTGTCTATCCTGGATCAAAACCAGAAAATGAGTATGCTACATAAATGTCGATAATAACAATACAAGAAAGTATAGAATGAGATTGAGATTGAATTACACTTAGCTTCGTGTGTAACTTGCATCCTTGAGGTTATTCACAGCTCAAGTACAAAAAGATAACTAATGGAGTGATATTCATTTGCATATTAAAGTTGTATATAAAGCTTCAGATATTTAAGCTGATAATGTTACAAGACAGTTACTCTATCAAAATGTTTTCCTGAATACATGACTATATGAATCAATTCTGACTTAAGAATTTTAAATCAATCAACAGCAAAATGGAGACTTGATAGTTGACTTGACATTTATACTCATGAATTAAATTTCAATAGGCAAATGTAAGCATGAAACTTGAAGTATGCTCAAGAAAGCTAGAACTAGAATGCTACAGAACATGCTGTAAGATGCATTCGACAGGCTTTTAATTAGGATTATTTGAGTTGTAGATATTCAGGGTAACATTATGTAAATGTATTAAAATCAGACTTGACCACTTGACCCTAGAGCATGACTTGTATGTACTAAGTTACAACTATATAAGTTGACTTAAAGCAATCATAATGCATTGTTTGATAGCTTGAGTATTTCTGCCATCTTTGGATTAATCATTCTTAGGAAATGTATTCAGAAATAAAGATACTTAGCTCTTTTAAAGAGATTTATTATGAAAGTTGTTTTTTTTTTTGTTTTTTTTTTTTTTTTGTTTTTTTTTTTAAACACATTTAACTGTATGAAGAATTGTCTTCAAGCAAGTCACTTGCTGGTATGAGCAAGAAATATCAGTTGAGCTCCATCCTCAATTTTTCCTGTAAACAGAATTTAAAAGAAAAAACAATCGATGTCTAATAAAACCAGTTAGTGATAATTTATGAATTATGCACTGAATTGATGTTGTAAGCTCCAAATTCTTGGGTGCGATAGAATTCAGGTGAGGGAGAATGGAGGCAAAGCTTCTCTTTAGGCTCGGTGAGCGAGAAAGCTTCTCTTCAGAATTGGGTAAGTCTGAGTCCAAAATAAGCCTGGAAGCTTCTGTAATGTTATTGTAACAGTGCTTGCAAACCTGCCCCCAAATTGTTTTGGTATGACTTTGCAGAGAGCATTGGTGCTTGCAAAATTCTTGGTGAAGAATCTGTGTTTCAGGTAATCTATCGAATACTTTGCATGCATGACTGGTGTTGTAAAGCATTGAACATCTCCTGTTAATTTCTAAAGCATTCAAACATTCCCTTCCCTGCAACAATCATGTCTAACACAAACCCACATTTGTAAAGGGTTTGATATCCATTTAAAGAGCTTTTGAATTGCCATTTGAAGAGAAGAAAATCCTTATTAGAGAAAATAGGAAATTAGGAATTTTCTCAAGGGAAAAGATATGAAATCAAATATTTAATTGCATCCTCCAAATCTAGTTTAATGAAGTAGATTTTTCAGATTAATAAAACAGTTGACTCAGTATTACAACGAGTCTAAAACTTTAGTAAGCTTTATTTTCTGGTTCAATTGTAAACAGATGAAAAATCATCAAATGAAGCCATGAATTGAAAACTAACGAAAATCAAAACAAAACTATGTGTACTAGACACATAATTATGTTGATTCCAAATCTAAAAACCGACTGTTAATTAGGGTTAAACATGAAGATATCTTTTGATTAAGTTATAATCATAAATTGATCAAAAAATTTGAATGAAATTGATAATTTGGGTTTTTTCAAAACCTGTAGAATTAGTTTAGAGAATATTGAATTTGAGTTCAAATTAAAGAGATTGAACTTATCTTTAGATTGTTTGTTGTAGTTGAAATATGTTACTACTTTTGATTCCTGATGAGATTGAATCTGATATTCCTGTTGAATTTCGGTGATTGCATGTCAATCTTCTCTGAACACCATCAAACTTGATTATGACAGGGGCTTGCTCCATCGTTGGTGGTATCAATAATATCAGTTCAGGTCATCTAAATTGGGGAAGAACGAGAACCCTATCTTTCAATTTCTCCATTAAATTAGCTTCAAAACTTTAATTCAATCACCACCCATTTCTTCTTCACCCATCAGTAGCATAATACCACTACCAATTGTATGTAAATTTAAATTTGATTCTCAAATCACTAATTTCGATTGAACTCAGAAAACCCTAAATTTTCAATTCTCAAATCTTGGTGTTACAGGTCGGATAAATCCATTTAACCAATCCTTGTTTCTAGTGCCAAATTGTTTAGGCAGAAATTCGCATCAACCCAAAACAACCAAAATCAAAACTCAGATTAACAAAAGAAGATAGAAGAAATTGTACACAGGATTTAACGTGGTTCAGCCCTTAATGGCTTACATCCACGGGTCATGAAATTGAAGAGTTTTTATTGATCAATTGAAGGTTACAAAATACAGAGAATTCCCTTGAAGCTATGGTGTTTTCAGTGAGATTCAGTTTTCAGAGAGCAAGAGTCCGATCCCCCCTTTTGTCTTTGTTTCTTTCCTTTTAAACGAAAATCCATCAGCTTGGATCGATACCCAACTTGGATCGATGAGTCACCCAACTTGGATCGATGAGTCACCCAACTCTATTACGTGGCGTCCTCTAATCGTCCCACGTGTCGACCCAATCTCTTCCAGATATTTCCATGTGGCTTCTCCCTATCCGTCCACTTGTCGATCTAATCTTCTTATCCTACGGGACTGGTTCGATCCATGGTTCGATCCCTGGTACGATCCCTGGTTCGATCCCTGGTACGATCCCTGGTACGATCCAGCAAAATTTCGATCCATGCATCGGGACATCTTGTGCTCCGCACTTTGCTGCCACGTGTCAGAGCAACTTTTTGGTACTCACAAAGCTAATGTAGGCTCTTTCACCTCTTTTTCTATTTCCTACATTACAATATATATATATCAACCCACATTCAATGAAAATGTAAATAGAAACAACAAATAAGAAATCATTTCACTTGCTTATTATTACCTGTTCGATTGAATTCATTTGTAGTGTTTCTGTTTTGTATTTCTGCACGGATACACAAAAACATCTTCAATCACTCCCCGATAGACATATATAATAGATATAATGATGTGGTTTTTATATAGTGGTAAAAAATTCAATTCTCAGACTTGTAAAGATTTGATTTTTAAATCTAATTTTTAATACAAAATAAAGAAGATTAAAATAGAATTGATTCAAGAATTGTGCAAACACTGAGACTAAGGATTCCACTATTATACAATTTTACAAATGATTAAACATGAATAATTATTTTGCAATTCATAAGTTCAAGTTATTCAAAATAATGTCAAAGTTAGATTTTCAAAATAATAGTTGTAAATCAAAAGTATGAGACATCAAAAGTTTAAAACTCAGCATGATCCATCAAAAGAAAACACAACTACTTGATAAAAACCATTTTTTCCAATTTTAATTCAAAGCAAATAATAGTAAAAGAATTGCAAAAAAATAAATAAATAAGAATTACCACTTTATTATTGGAAAAATAGATTCCTCTGTCGCCCCAACAATGGTGATTAGCTCATCATATTGGAAACACTCTCAAAATAAGTTTTCATAACTCAAAAAGTGTTTACAATGATGAAATAAAGGTAACACAGGAGAACTGATACGCTTATAAGCGTTACAGAAATTGTTCTCTGCGTGACTGAAGAAATAAAATAAAACAGAAGAGAAAGGACGGACTACAGACGCTTCAGAAATTCAAAAGAATAAACAACAGGTTCAGCGACAGTTTCCTTGAGTCTTTTGTTCTTCATGTTCTTCACACTAGTAGAAAATTTTTTCTTCCTGGAATTTTTCTGGTGGTCTCTGCATGCTTTGTTTCTCGTTTCTCTTAGTTATATATAGTATTAGTAAACCCTAGAAACCCTTGTGAACCGATAAGGACTCAAAAACAAATCCAAAACCAACTCTAAATCTTGTTTTATCCGAATCAAATAAGGTTTCTTTTTCCGGCTGTGATGTTGATTTTTTACCCATTTACCGGCGTGAAACTTTCTGGATTGCGTGTGTTGATCTTTAGTTGATTATTTCTTCACTTGGATAAATCAAAAACACGTATTAAATCCCTTTAACTTCGGTTCAGAAACAACTCAGAAGTTTTCTCTCACGTAACTTTCCTTCCCGCCAATTTCAGTTTTTGAATTTGAAAGAGGGGTGCCCCCAATCCATCTTGCGGGCTCCTTTATCAATTTTGCTGGGTGCATTTATCCCTTTTGCTGGGTGTATTTAACAACTTTTTGAGCCGATTTTTTCATAAATATTTATTTCTCAAAAATACCTACAAAGACATAAAAACCCATAATAAGAATAAAATCGAACACTATCAAAATAGATAATCGAGCACAATTTAGACACAAAAATGTGTCTATCAAATACCCCCAAACTTTCTATTTGCTAGTCCTCGAGCAAATCTAATCTATAAAATAAAATATTAACTCACTTTCGCAGGAATCGCGACTACATTTAGCATATGTAATAAGCCGTTAAACCCCTAGGTGTCCCTAGTGGACGAGTTTTGTCTCGTGAGGGTTTACAAGAGGTATACCCACAAAACCTTTACTCCAAATCCAAGCTATCTGTGAACGATTGAGGGTAAACACTAAACAGGCTATTTAGTTGGCATACTATATTCTTCGTCTATGGGAATCATTACCCTATATGAGTCCAATTGATGTACAAAAGTTTGCACTCAGCGTACTAAAATTCATATATAAGATAACAAAGCTCTACTTAGATAGTTGTTCAACCACAATACTCAGGATCTATCAAAGTTCAATCACATGAATAGATTTAGAAGATGGAAATAGACAAAATGAAGTTTGTGTGTGTTGACTAAGGTGAACGATGTTTCCCATATCTGTCTGAAGGTCAGTGCCAGGATGAATCCTAATGGATTGAGATACGCTCCCATTAATATTGATTCAACTGGTATATACAAGGGTCCAATCAATCGATTTATTGAAAATAAAACAATTATAAATGTATTGACAACATGATTGGATCAAATTGAATCCAAGCGTATGGTCCTTATCAGCATCTTACATGATAGTTCCCATGGATCCTGCGTTCCACGCTTGCTTAGGCGACGGAGACAGGGAGAACACACACATATTGCTATCAAAGTGTCAATACTCGATATTTTTTTAATAAGAATTAAAAATGGGGTTGATCTCAACACTCTATTTCATCCTGGCGGCGATAACAATTCGATACCGGTCCCCCACCAAATCACTTAGAGAAACACAAATTGCAAAAATAAAAACAGAAGGTGATATGGTTGAGATAGACTCCGAGATATGGTGACAACTATCATGTTATTTCTAACACCTGAACTTTGTCCTTTTATGAATAGACCATTTAGCTGGGCACACCAATTCCTATAGAAAATGAGCTAAGTTCCATCTACCTAGAATGGTTAGTGTCATCCTCAATTGTTTACAAGCTTCTAAATTTTGGAGTTTTTATTATTGCACTAAAAAGTTTCTCCCTTACCCCCAAACTTAAATCAAACAGTGTCCTCAATGTTTCAAAATAAAGAGCAGTACCAATAGATAAGTAAAAAGAGGAATAAAGAGGTAAGTCAGAAAGATAGTACCTGGGTGAAGCGTAGCAATCCTTCTATGGAGAATAAAATAAAAAGATAAAAACCTAAAAACCTGCAAAAATTACTAATGTACAAAAACAACCCTGATGGTCAATCAGAGTAAGCAGGGTCCTCCAGAGGGACCTCCTCAACATCACCTGTAGGAAAAGGATCTAAAAATGGTTTCAATCTATGACCATTAACCTTGAAAGGATTTCTACCATCTTGAGTCTCAATCTCAATAGCACCATGAGGAAAGACAGTGCGAACAACAAAAAGACCGGTCCACCGAGAGCGTAACTTCCCGTGGAATAGATGCGAACGAGTATCATACAGAAGAACTTTTTGACCTGGAGAAAATATCTTTCTTAAAATATTTATATCATGCACAAGTTTCATTTTGTTTGTATACTCCTAGCACTATCATATGCATCTTTCTGAATCTCTTCCAACTCATTGAGCTGGAGCTTCCTGTGAGCTCCTATTTTGTCAAGTGAAAAATTTAACTACTTTATAGCCCAATATGTTATATGTTCTAAATCGAAGGGCAGGTGACATGCCTTACCAAAAACTAGACGATAAGGTGACATTCCAATGGGGGTCTTAAACGCAGTATGGTAAGCCCATAAGGCATCAGTAAGCCTCAACGACCAGTCTTTCCTAATGGGATTAATTGTTAATATGTTTTATCTTCCTGTTGGAAACCTCTACTTGACCACTGGTCTATGGGTGATATGGGGTATCTACTTTGTGGGTAATCCCATATTTGTTCATCAAGAGCTTAAACGGTCAATTACAAAAGTCTGACACTCCATCACTAATTATAGCTCGTGGTGTACTAAAACGTGCAAATATGTTATCATTCAAAAACTGGACCACAACCTTGTGGTCATTTGTTTTACACGAAACCGCCTCTACCCACTTAGATACATAGTCTACGGCGACAAGGATGTAAAAATAACCAAAAGAATTAGGAAAAGGACTCATAAAATCAATGCCCCACACATGAAAGACCTCAATAACTAAAATAGGGTCAAAGGCATCATATTTCTATGAGAAATGGTTCCTAACTTCTGGCATCGCTCACAAGCAACACAGTAACTTTGGGAGTCTTTAAACAACAAATAGTTGTTCATCAGGAAAGCTATCCCTTACAGGAGGAGAATCATCAGGGGAATCCAAAACAAGTCTAGACAAGTGGTCTGCTACTACATTTTCTGCACCCTTTTTGTCTCTAATTTCTAGCGAGAATTCTTGTAACAAAAGGATCCATCTAATCAATCGAGGTTTAGTATTCTTCTTAGACAGAAGGTACTTCAAAGCAACATGATCGGTAAAAACTATAACCTTAGAACCTAATAGATAGGATCTAAAACAACAGCTAACAGTTCCTTCTCTGTGGTGGTGTAGTTCAGTTGGGAATCATTCAGGGTTTTGCTAGCATAGTAAATCACACGAAGTAATTTGTTTTCTCGCTGACCTAACACAACACAAATAGCATAATCTGAAGCATCACACATTATCTCAAAGGGTAGGTTCCAGTTAGGTGCCTGGACTATTGGGGCGGTAGTGAGTAAAGTCTTAAGCTTCTCAAAAGCCTTTAAACAAGCATCATCAAAGATAAACTTAACATCTTTTGCAAGAAGATTGCAAAGAGGTCTAGAAATCAAGCTAAAATCCTTAATGAATCGACGATAAAACCTGCATGCCCTAAGAATGACCTAACATCTCGTACTGTTTTTGGAACCTGTAAAGTCTTAATAAGGTCAACTTTGGATTTGTCTACCTCTATACCCTTATAAGATACGATATTCCCTAAAACAATTCCTGATCGAACCATGAAATGGCATTTTTCCCAATTAAGCACTAAATTCTTTTCCTTACATCTAGTCAACACTAATGTCAAATGATGCAAGCACTCATTGAAAGATGACCCAAATACTGAAAAAACATCCATAAAGACCTCTAAAAACTGTTCTACCATGTCAGAAAATATGCTCATCATAAAACGCTGAAAAGTAGCGGGTGCATTACACAACCCGAAAGGCATGCGTCTATACGCAAAGGTACCAAAGGGACAGGTAAAAGTAGTTTTCTCTTGGTCTTCTGGGGCAATAACATTCTGATTATAACCAGAAAAACCATCTAGCAAGCAATAATGGCTATGTCCAGCTAATCTCTCAAGCATTTGTTCGACGAAAGGAAGGGGAAAGTGGTCCTTCCTTGTGACCTTGTTCAGTTTTCTATAGTAAATACAAACACGCCACCCCGTGGTTACTCGGGTTGGGATTAACTCATTGTTATCATTCTGGACTACAGTGATACCTGATTTCTTGGGAACAACCTGAACGGGGCTGACCCACTTACTTCCTGAGATAGGGTAGATAATACTCGCATCTAACAACTTAAGTACCTCAGTTCGAACTACTTCTTTCATGTTAGGGTTAAGTCGACGTTTCATCTCCCTAGATGGTTTAGTATCATCCTCTAAATGAATCTGATGCATACAAACAGTAGGACTTATACCCTTAATGTCTGTTATGGTCCACCCTAAAGCTTCCTTATTGTCTTGAAGCACGGTCACTAGCCTACTTTCCTGGTTACTATCCAAGTCGGATGCTACAATCACAGGCAAAGTCTCAGATGGGCATAAATACACATACTTGTATTTGGTAGTTTTTTAAGGTCCAACTTAGGAGGCTCTTCTAAAGAAGGAATTAGGGTAGACTTAGAAACTGGTAGTGGTTCAAACTTAGGTTTCCATCCATTACTAGTGTCTATCAAAGGGGTTGAATCTAACAAAGCATTCACCTCATTAATCACAATATCGTCATCAAAATCAAACCCAAAGTGGGCTAGGCATTTCTCTAATGGATCTTCTAACAAAGTGTTTGGTAATGACTCCTGAACTAATGTTCCTATCATATTCACCTCTTCAATGCACGTGTCATCTAACTCAGGTGGTTGCTTACTAATATTGAAAATATTTAGCTCAATAGTCATATTACGAAAAGATAAGTTCATAATACCATTTTGATAGTTAATGATTACATTAGATGTAGCTAAAAACGGGCGACCAAATATCACAGGTATCTGATTCTCAGGGTCAGGGACAAGTTGGGTATCAAGGACAATAAAATCTACTGGATAAATAAACTTATTGACCTCAATAAGAACATCCTCTATGACATCACGAGGAATTTTCACAGACCTATCAGCTAACTGCAGGGTTATCTGAGTAGGTTTTAAATCACCAAGTCCTAGCTGGAGGTACACATGGTACGGTAATAAGTTCACACTGGCTCCTAAGTCAAGTAATGATTTCTCAAGACGGTAGTTACCTATTGTGCAAGAAATGGTTGGGGAACCTGGGTCTTTGTACTTAGGAGTTGTATTGTTATGGATAAATGAACTCATATGACTAAATAGAAAGGCTTTCTTTTGTACACTAAGCTTTCGCTTTCGCGTACACATGTCCTTAAGGAACTTGGCATAAGTAGGAATCTGCCTAATTGCATCTAATAATGGAAGGTTGATCGTGACTTGCTTAAAAACCTCTAATATGTCATTAAAGTTGGATTCCTTCTTTGTTGGTGCTAAAAGTTGTGGGAACGGGGCTCTGGGCACAAAATCTGGCTTATGAGGAGCTAGATCGGGATCTTTAGAGACTTCATCAGTCTCAATAGTTGCTGGCTCAGAAGGGTGAACTACAATATGTTCACTATCAAGCATGGTTATCTTGTTATCTACCACTTTACAATTTCTAAGGGTTCTAAATGCATTCACATGATTTGATGATTTCTCACCAGAAGATACTTCATGAACTCCTCTAGGATTGGGGTGTGGTTGACTAAGGAACTTGCCTTTTTCTCTTTCTCTCAAAGACTCAGCGATTTGACCAACCTGGGTTTCTAAATTGGAAATAGCTTGACTGTTAGCCTGAACAATCTTTTGATTTTCTTGTAAACTTTGGTTGACAAACTGCTGAAAATCTTTAGTGTTCTGAGTTAATGAAGCGACAGACTCTCAAAGACTCTGTTAATGAAGCGATTGTCTTATCTATCGGATTCTGAAATTGTGCTGGTCCTAAAGGATTCTTAGTATAACCATAACCTGGGGGAACCTTAGAATTACTAGACTGACCTTGACTCTGGCCCTTAGACCAAGAAAGGTTAGGATGGTTTCTCCAACCAGGGTTATAGGTTTCTGAATAAGGGTCAAACTTTTGATGATTATTAAATCTAGTGTTATTATAAAGAGCATGGGTTTGCTCTTCTACAGTCTGTCCTTCCCAAAATGGCTTGGGATCAATTCCACAACTAGATTGACTCAGTTCTAAAGCTTCTAACCTTTTACATATAACTTCTATTTGGCATCTGATTCAAAAGATCCTTTTACCCTATTGACATTTCCTCTACTTAGAAGAATTTTTTTCTGGGGCTCCCTATTGTTTTCCCACTGTTGGGTTTTTTCGTCGATTTCATTCAAAAATGTCATCGCACCATCGACAGTTTTATTTTCAAACCCACCTGTGCATAAAGACTCAACCATGGTTGTTGTCGAATAATCTAAACCCTCGTAGAGGATCTGAACTAGCCTTACTTTTTCTAAACCATGATGAGGACATTGGAATAATAAGTCATTGAACCTTTCTAAATACCTATATAAAGATTCTCCCTCTTGTTGAGAAAATGTGCAAATCTGCTGCCTAATAGATGATGTTTTGTGCCTAGGGAAAAACTTCTGGAAAAAGGCAGATGTAAGTTGTTCATAGGTTTCAATTGACTCGGAAGTCAAACCATATAGCTAAGATTTGGCTTTTTCTCTTAGTGAAAAAGGAAACAGTCTAAGTTTCAATGATTCATCATCTAGGTCTTTAATCCTGATGGTACTGCATATTTCCTCAAAATCCCTAACATGGAAATAGGGGTTTTCATTTTCTTTCCCTAAGAAGATTGGGAGCATCTGTATGGTCCCAGGTTTCAACTCATAGTTTCCTTCAGTTTCATCTAACTTGATACATGATGGACGAGAATTCCTAGTCGGGTTCAACAAAGCTTTTAAAGTTGTCATTATTAGCGTTATCAAGGACTATGAGTAACTTCTTCACACAGTGTCAAGTTCTCAAAATTAAAATTTCCAAAAACAGGACCCTCAAAAGAAAAGTCTTCGAGGTCCTCGTTTCCAGGGACAGGACTACTAGGTTTCTCACTAATCAAACGACCCTAGAGTGTCTCTTTTCCAAGCCCGCTCAGTGATGACTTCAAGTGGTCTTGGCATACACTAGAAAAACTAAAATAAATTAATCCTAATTGGAAGGGAATTCTAAACAATCACAAGCAATGATGACTCAACCAAATCAAACCTATTGAATCTAGAAAAAAAAAACATGATGGCTCCATTTAGATTGTTTCTAGACCAGCTTCTATTCTTTCGAAAGGCAACTAGTTACAATTTTAGCAAACCTCTTAGAACGATCTGAATTAGATTAAGTCGAAGAGAATAAGCTCTAACAAGCTTTGATAACCTTGTATCTTTTGCAACTTTTCTCTGGGTTACAAGGAGGCTCTAATCAACTTAAAATAATCTTCCTGAACTTCGAGTTAGGATAACAAAGTAACCAATACAGTCGTTTTGAACGAGTTTCCTATAAGGTCGTTACCCTATCAGTCTCTTTCTAGTCAAAATTTTAAGGTTTAGGTTCGTGTTTGGTAACGTGTTCCTAAAACGAGCAAGAAGGAAACGGTGATGAAATCCGAGTCCTTATCTTGTATGGCCAGTTCTTGCCCTTTATTAGAAAAATAAGTCCGTATTCAATTCCTTAACATATATGCATACGAAGGAATACAGTAAACCCACTTGGAGGGGATTCGTAGGTTGATCGAGTCTTACCTCCCGTACCGGACGGGGGATGAATCGGTTGTAGTCGACTCGGGCCACCGACTCCTGTGTCGTGTACGAACCCGAGGGGCCGAGACAATATCGTAATTGTCGTCCTTCCTTGTTGCAGCTTATGTTTAAATTACCCTTCCATGGGGTTTAAAAATAATAATAAAGTCCATAGTCCAAAAAATAAAGTCCAAAGAGTGTCCAAAAATAAAAGAAAAATTACAGGAATAATCAAAGATTTCCTAATACAATTTTCTAAAAAAAAAGAATCAAATACAACCTAAAAAATAAAAATAAAATCTAATTAAAAATAAAATTCTTTGTCTTCTTTTCCGTTCTTTTAGCTTTAACTTTAACTCCAAGTCTTTAATCACTAAAGTCTTTGGCTCTATTTCCTTTCAATCCAAATCCAAAACCTGTAGCAAAAAGATAAATACCCAAAGAAACGTAAAATAGAACAAAGTAAAAATAATACTAAAAACAAAAATAAAAACCTAAAAATAAATCTAAAACTCTATACCTAAAGACAAGTCCGCGTCGGCGGCGCCAAAAATTGATGTTGATTTTTTACCCATTTTCCGGCGTGAAACTCTCTGGATTGCGTGTGTTGATCTTTAGTTGATTATTTCTTCACTTGGATAAATCAAAAACACGTATTAAATCCCTTTAACTTCGGTTCAGAAACAACTCGGAAGTTTTCTCTCACGTAACTTTCATTCCCGCCAATTTCAGTTTTTGAATTTGAAAGAGGGGAGCCCTCAATCCATCTGGCAGGTGCCTTTATCACTTTTGTTGGGTGCCTTTAACAACTTTTTGAACCGATTTTTCCACAAATATTTATTTCTCAAAAATACCTACAAAGACATAAAAACCCATAATAAATACAAAATCGAACACTATCAAAATAGATAATCGAGCACAATTTAGACATAAAAATGTGTATATCATATAAGTACATCAGGCCGTATGATTAAGAATGTTACAAGAAGGGTAGATTCTTACAATGGTAGTTAAATCCTCAACCAACCCTTTGTGTACTACAAAAACAAATCAAAATATAAGAAACAAACTAAAACATAGACAAATATTCAAACTTAAAAATGAAAAAGGAGAATAAGTTATCATGAAAAGAAGTGAAAATGCAGAAAAGAATCTGGAACACATATAAAGATGGATAGTAATGAGAGGATTAGCTAACACGCTTCTTCATAAAAGGAATTTGTATGATGAAAAAATTCTAGGGTTTATTATACATTCTAGAAATATTTGTTCCATTAACTAAGTAATAGTGACTGTGTTTTTTTTTATTCTATGTATCTTCTTTTGTTCTAGAAACGCATGTTTTCGATTTGTTTCATGTTTCTTTCAAAATCTTTTTTTGTCAGTTTGAGTTCTAATATTCGTATAATCATAAATATTGTGTACAGAGAAAGATTTGATTTATCTGGCTTACGAATTAGGAAACAATGCTCACGCCCTCAATATTTCGACCTAGGTCCTTCAAAAACAACAAAAAAATAGAGTTAGGCCTGGAGGCGTAGGACGGTAGGAGTGTCGAGGGTCAGGTATCATCGGAACCGGCTATAAATGTCAATTACAGTTCTCTCAATCTCAACGTTAAAATGTTTCAAACAAAAAACAAAAATCCCAACGTTAAAAGCCTGGATAAATAAAGTTCTTGTGTTGAACAGTGATGAATCCTCGTTTCTTATTGTCCGAAATAGGATTTTTATGATGCGCCAATTCTAGTGAAGACAATTTGGAAAAATTCGAATGATGCAAATATTCTTTGGTAAAAAAAACTCACTTTTGAATTAGGTGTTATGTTTAAAAATCATTACACTTCTTTTACGCCCGATACTTAATCATACTGGGTCAAGGTTACCTACGGTGGATGAGCAACACCTTGAATCGACTATAGTTAATTCTATATATATACCAGAAAAAATATCAAATGTATATGTATTTTATATATTAAATCTAACTACTTATAATTATCTTTAATAAACGCCCGTATTAACCGTAGAATCTCTAAACACGATAAGTCTAAAAATTTAATTTTTTCCGTTAACTCCAGAATTAAAAATACAAGTATTTTGAGAATACACAGTAGTAGACTGTATTGGGTTGACAATGCCTAATGCTTATTATTAATTAAACTTATTATAATCGATTAATGTTGATCCCTTATATAGGAAATTTCCAAAAATATTCCTTTAGTGAAAAATAAAAAGTAGCACTATTTTTAATTGATAAAGTGAAATGTAACAAGACTACAAGGAAATCAAGCTCACAAGTCACCGTCACCGTCATTGTTCTATATTTCTATTCATCAATTGAAGCAAAATATTTATTGTGACCTCCATGTGAAGAAGTTTTTAATGCATAGTCATCATCTCATAGTCACTAGTATTTTTAGCTCATATTTTTTGTTGCCTTATCAACGTCATCACTAGCACTTGACGTCGTATATTAAAACTCTAAGCTATGGGGTCTACTGCCATCTTAAAGGGGAGTCTAATACATCTAAATCCCAAGTCTACGTCAAATACATTGTCTGGAGAAGACAAAGCTAAGTTGATATCCTAATCTTGAACTAAATCTCAAGCATTTGTTAAACATGTTGTCACTATCTAATGCTTAATATGAAAGATTATTGTTCCGGACTAAGAAAGGGACTTAATATAGATGATGAAATTTTGACAAAGGCGGAAATTATAAATTTGTCTGACCCGGATCATAACTATCGAATTTATAAATTTATTTTTATCATGTATTAGAAATATGAAGCCTGGATAACTATCCCACTTTCAAATTAGAATACATATGTTGTTAATAGTTATAGGCATTCTACGCTGATCTTATAACCTTTCTATAAAATACGTATACATATCTAATATCAGAGCTTCATATGACTAAACTTTTGATATTTGCAATTTGCTTATTCCAAGCACAATAGTTCCCTTGATGAATTCCTTGGCTTATCAATAGCCGCAGTTTGACCAAAATCCAGAGTTTACACAAAAGAGGACAAAGTGAAAAACGCCTAGCGTACCCTCGAGAGCTTGGCGTTATCCCTTGCTTAGTCATCAAGCACACCTCAACCCTTGATTAGTCTTTGAGAAGCATTGCGCCAATCTTTGCTCAATTCTCAAGAGCATAGAGTCAATCCTTGCTCGGTTCTCAAGAGCATAGTACCAACTTTTGCTTGGTCCTTAAGAACCTTTGCATAATCTTGACTTCGGACACTTCCAAGCTTGTGCCTTTCCCAAGCCTGCATACATCCAATCTTGTCGTTTCCAAGTTTGTGTTATTTCCAAGTTTGTCGTTTCCCAGCTTGCGCACTTCCAAGCTTAGGATTACTAACTTTACTTGACTTAACACTAGTACTTAAAATCTACGAAACATCAAACATGTCACATGGGGATATTCATTAGGGTATTAGTCTGGCGGTTTATATCCTGTGAGGTGTAACTGAACACCTACTATGAAAAGGAATTAATTGGAGCGTTAATGAGCATTATAGTTATGGGATTTCTCCCGACAATAATGGGAATTACATCTTCGAGAATTTTCCCGGCAATAATGGGGATGTTCTCAACCAAGATTGAACAGATCATGGTCCTCGAGGACGCGTGACTAACAAGGCTTGGTTGAACAGCATGGTCTTCGAGAACGCGTGACCAACAAGGCTTGGTCAAACAACATGGTCCTCGTGGACACATGACCAATCAAGGCTTGATCGAACAACATGGTCCTCGAGGACGCGTGACCAACAAGGCTTGGTCAAATAGAACATGGTCCTCGAGGACGCGTGACCAACAAGGTATGCTCAAGCAAGGCATGATCCATCAGGGCTGACAATAACAAGGATTGATGCAAGAAATGGATAATACTCGTGACCGACCAAGACATGGCCCCTCAGACCATGTGATATGATCAAGTCATAGTACCTGAGGACCATGGTTTCCTATTCTTGAGCATTGAGCAAGGTGGGTCCCTAAGACATCTATACTGTATATTTCTGACACGGGACAATAATAAATTTGCAAATTCAGTATTTCTGATAGGGGACAGATAAATTTACAATTTTCTTCTCTGTTAAAATTCAGCCATCTACATTAAGTCCCATGCTTAGTGCGGAACAATAATGTTTCGCGGTAAGCATAGATAGTGAAAATATATGTCTGATAATTGTTTGAATATAGTAAGTACCTTGTTTGTATCAGGTGATGTCCTCTCACTCAAGCTTGATCTCATGGAAGATTTAGTGTAGAAACACTGGTCAATCTCACCTGTAGCAATGACAAGCAATATTGATCGGGATGATAATGACTGAGCAGTGGATAGCATTGGAAGGGAAGACAGTCTGACCCTACAAACTAGATTCCATGCTTGTTAATAAGCCAAGTTTCCTTCTTTTCTTTTCTTTTTTAACTTGCACACGGTATAAAAGAGCTTGGCTTCCTCATTTATAACACTTCTTCTTGTTTCAACCTTGTTCTTAACAACAAGGAGCAACACCTCTTCTTCCATCGTCGTAAGGAAGTAACGACACAACATTAACAACTTCCAAACTTGGTTAGAAGTTACACCCAGGTAAGTGCTATATATACTTTTTTTTAGTTTTTTTATTATTTTTTACGTCAATTATTGTTCATTTTTTATTTTTTACGTGAGTATCATTGATCACTTCTTCTTCAAAAAAAAATTTGCTCCTCTTCGTTGTAGTAACATTTATCATAGGAGTCACTGTTATCGTTGTAACTCAAAACAGCTACCAGTGATCACCATTGATAATATTTCAGCAGCATCAATTGAAAAGAGGTAAACTAGGGTTGTGTTTCTACTCCTATCTTTTATATATATATGTATATATAAATCGTTATTATTTCCTTCAACCTTTATGTTCTTAATGCAAAATAAATTCTTGGGTTATTGCAGATGACTAGTGAGAATGCGGATGACAGTAATGCATCTTCCAATCATAACAAGAGTGGAAATTTTGCGACTCCTGATAATTTTCCCACTCTTCATGACAAGTTCTTTGAGGGGATCGTTAGAGGGCGTGTCGCTCCACTCGACATACAGGTGCTTTCATCCCAAACTTTGAAAAATCTACAGTAATTCAGAATATTACACCGCAAACTGGTTTTGATTGCATGGATAAGAATATAGCGCTTTGTTTATCGAATTTAGGACACCTCAAATTCCCTTATCCGAATGGACAGAGTGGGTAAAATTTATGTTGGGTATCCCTTCTGTGAAGAATGTTTTAGAAGACGTTGGAATTGTTCTTGTCGCGAGAGCATGTGATATTACATATGAACAAGGACATGAGGGGTTTGGTAGCATTTGTTTCTCGATGGTGTACCACAACTCACATAGCTATCTTTTTATTGGGAGAATTAACCATTACCCTGGAAGATGTGGCTAGTCTATTGCACCCCCTATTACAGGGGAAATACCCTTAGAGTTGTATAAAACATAAAAGCAAACAAATTTACGCCTGATACAGAAGATGAAAGAGTTGGATAAGTGTAAATGTAGGTCAAAAAACTAATCATTTGAACTGGATTAATTATTGGAGGAACGGAACTGGTAGTTCTGAAGGTCATGTCTTTGACGACCCTTTCTGTATAGTTGCGTTCCTTACACTCTGGTTGTCTAGGAAAATATTTGATAAATATCCCAGTGGTATACTGAAGCTATCAGTTATCCCTCTTGCTATATTGCTTGCCTGAGGTAACAAACTTTCTATCGGTACTTTATTCCTCGGTTCTTTATATTTCCACTTAAACTGGTTAGTCCATGACTTAGATACGTTAAACGGATTTATGAGAGTCGAATTTTTCCTTCATACTAGCTTTCTGGAATCATGGTTATGGGAGCATTTCCCCGAGCATGCCCCTCGGTCCAAATCTATATATCCTTCCCCAATTGAGTATTCAAGAATATGTCGGTGGAAAAAATAAATCGTCCCATGTGAAACTCGTCGACTTGATGTATAGTGAGTGCAAGGTAAGATTTCGTCCTTGGATTTTGAAACCTGACCATATAACTCAGTTGGTTACTTCTTCTTATGTTCCTCTCGTTACTTTAGAATCTAGTATTAGTATCGAGATTGTGGGACATAAGATGTTCATGAACAGTTGTATTCCGGGTTACATCTTAACTTACATCTATGGGGAATACTCATCGCAACAATACAACATTGACAGAGTAGCTCGTCAAATGGGTTTCAACCAACACGTACCTTTCATTCGCGATGAGGTACCCTATGTGGATATACTAAAGCAGGCAAAGATGTTGCCAATACTGCTGGAAAGAGTCTTCCTTTCTTGTGCTCAGGTAGACAATTGTGAGTAACTGCTGAATACGACAATTTTCGGAAGCGACAAATGAGTCTTATTAAAAATTTCGTCTCAAGAATCCCTATGAAGCATGGTCCTCCCTCTCAAGAAGATCGAGATAATAATTCAAGACTAAAGTCGACCCTGAAACGAAACGAAAGTTAATAATTAAAATAGAACAAGTATGAGTGTAAATCGGGCAGCCCGGCCCATTAATTAAATGGGCAAGGGCGGGCCGGATAGAGTAATCTTTTTCTCATTAAATCAAATGAGCCGGACGGGCAGGGATTTGCAGCAAAATAAAGTGCACATGGCCTGCTCAAGCCTATTTAATAATTTGGGCTTGGGCGGGCAGGGCCGGGTGGGCCTTCAATATATGGTAAAAAAATATTTTAATTTAAAAAATAATAATCATGCAATAATAAAATAAAATAATAATTAAATTTTCTCTAGATTGAATCATGTTAAAGGAAATCGTAGATTTTTTCAGTTTATTTAATCTTAGTTGGTTGTCAGCCAAGCAAAATTATTTCAAGTTCTTTCACTTCACAATTATAAATAAGATTATAGTTATAAGAACAGATTCGATCCACAGGGAGATATGGGTTGTTATTCGTGTTTGAAAACTTATGTAAACTAGAGGGATTTTGTGTTTTAAGACTAAAGGAAATGTATTAATTATGCTAGCGGAGAATGAGTAAAGAGAATCAATAGGTTGAGAGTACTGGTTAAGGGTTCTTCTTCAATCACAAGACATGGACTTTAACTAATAACTAGAGTTGTCACTTAATCATTCATTTTCAATAGCCCTAGAGTATCTCATCGAGAGCATACTCCGGTGAATTCCTCATATCATCACATACCATAACGATGAATATGTAAACACTACTCAAAGAACAACCTAATGCAACGCGTTATCAAGTTTAATCTTCCAAGAGCTTTAATTTCTATGAATTAGGCTAATCAATGCAATAGATATACTACGAGTAATCCATTTAATATAGGTCAAGCTTCTACATGCAATCACACAAAGGTTTTAAATACAATTGGTAATCAAAATATGCTACTAATGACAAGGTTCATCAACAATTTTGTATCTCAAAACCCTAGTCTAGCAATAGATATGCATTCACGGTTATTTAGTAGCGCTCCTAAATAAACATTCATACAATCATATTTGGCGATCATAAATAGTAGAACAAGATGATAATAATTTGATTAAGATGATAAAACTAATAGATTAATTTAGTAGCATGTTTATGATATCTGACTATATCCTTAACCAATATGAAAAGTGTAGCTACTCATGGATTTCTCAAAATCCATGGAAAAATAATAAGTAGAAAAGTAATGCAAACCCTAGGTTGTAGAAGAGTCTCCAACTCCAAAGCTCATTCTCTTCTCTTCAAAAGATATGATATGATCGCAGATTGTTTCCATTTCCTTAGAAGTGTCTCTTATATAGTAGTTCCAAATATAGAAGAACACGTGCTCAAATCCCGGTCGAAATAGGTCCCAAAGCCACCAAAAATACCAAGCCCGTGTAAAAAAGAAATAGACCCACAAAATCCCATCTCTGGTCGGTCAAGTCTGACCGACCATATCTTCTCGTAGTCGGCCAAGTCTGGACTACTACATAACCTCCCAGTCGGCCAACTCTGGGCTACTACAACCTCTTCTAGTCGGCCAAGTATGGACTACTGCGAAATCCAATTTCTCCTGAATTTTAGTCGGCCAAGTCCGGACTACTGCGAAATCCAATTTCTCCTGGATTTTAGTTCGCCAAGTATGGACGACTACAACACCTTCGCGTCGTCTATTCCCGAACGAATATCGTTCTTTTCCTTATGGATTTTAGTCGGCCAAGTTTGGCCGACTATACCTGCTCCTGGTCGTCCAAGTCTGGACGAATGGCTTCTGCACTTCGACTTTTCCGCTATATCTTCTTCATACGAAGTCAGAATGGCTTCTTTCTTTCGCCGTTGGCTTTGTTTCTCGTTCTCTTCGACATAGTGAGAATAAATCCTGAATTCGAACAAGTCCCACTTATTTTGGATGATGTACCTAATGAGAGACATAAAATATAAAAGTAACAATAGCACAAAGTAATTCACATAAAAACTAGCAAATATATGTATGAAAATGATACTCAAAACATGTAAATTATGCACTTGTCAAATCTCTCTCGACTCCAAGTAAGCTTCTTCCTTTACTTTTAGACTTATACTCATATATGAATGTGCTCGACATGGTCAAATGAATGGAAATATGCTTGAATAAACTCTGGAAATTTCATACTTAAGACTTTTTTAGCAAAAACGTTGTAGATTCTTCATACGATGTTCGTTTTCAATAGTTGACCCCAATTCAAAATTGTGAAAGGATCGTCTATCTGTAAACAAGAAAAAAAATCAAGTTTATATTTTGTTTGGATAGTCAAATGGAGCAGATAATAAACGTCCAGGAATATTTGAGACAAAATTCTGACAGTTTTTCAGCTTGTACCTCGTCTAGGATCCGGGTCATATCTCTTAGAATGTTACTCGGAATAACATACCATTTTAGTATATTGTAGTATACGCATAGGCGGTCATTTTGGTATATAGTTCACCTCTTAATTGTTTATCATTTATCCGCAGTTTTTGAAACCGTACAACGAAATGTAAAACGTTTTTGACCCGGCTGTTGTGGTGGATTTATCTTGTGATAGTCTTGAATCATATATTGACATCAAAACTACTTCATAATAAACTTTTATTATATTTGTGATCATATATTCCAAAAAGTTTGGTTCATACTTGAATTTACATTATGAACCATGCAAGTACTGGTTTTAAGAGAAAAACGGGATGGAGTAGAGACAATCTGGATGTTGAAAAAACAAAGCTTTTTGTAGTTCTAGATATTGATATCGTCACTTCTCTAATCCAACATGGTGAGAATATTATCTCTGATGATATTGTTGGAAGTGATATCCCGGAAGATTCATATATTATGGGTAAAAAATGGCAAAAATCGCACCAATTGAACACCCGAATGTTGGAGTTGCCTTTGAATTTCTATGTGGGCTTCTTCCTGGATACAAAATTGTTGGAGGACTCGGTGTTCCATCTGCTTATGCTAATTTATGCACCAAGATATAGGAGAAATTTGTTCACCTAGTTACAGGCGGTTCTGGGAACTATCGTGCTTTGGAGCGAGTCGTCATTAAATTACTGCCAATAATAAAAGAAATGGTTGATCTCCCTATAAGGGATATTACTGATACCGCACTTGAAGAATGGGAAAAGGCTTTGAAGGAATCATAGGAGTCCGGACTCAATGTTGTATGGGTTCCCCACAGTTTTGAAGTTATCAAGAAACATGTATTTGAAACAGATTTATTCTCTAGATGGGACGTCGTTGTTAGAAAGCGACAAGAAGTAGAAAGACTCGCGTTGTACCTAAAACATGCAACCGAAGATCTTGCGGGATGGGGGAATCATACTCTGCTGGAAGAGAGTCGATCTTCAAAAAATTATTTTGATTTTGAACATTTATATATTCTGTGAAACAATTATTTGTATCTTTTTTTTTTTGAATAAGTAGGTAGTGATGAATGATTTGTAAAAGATTTATATTTAGTCTGAAATGATATGTTTTTCTTATATTAATAAAAGTGAAATCCTAATTACTGAATGCACAGTATTGCAAACGTTTTGGAGAAATAAAATTACAAATAAAAAAAGAAATCTCAGACCAATTAAGCGTTGAACACTTTAAGCCACTTTCCCTGTATTGCTGCACTTATATGTTCACCATCAGTAGTCACCAACTTGGAATAACTGCCAACACTAACCTTAACAATTACATAAGGCCCTTTCCAGTCAGATCTTGTTGTGATGTATCGATTAGGCTTGACTTGTTTCAGAACTAGATCTCTCACTCGAAAGGCGTTAGGCCTTACTATCTTGGCACTGAAAATATTTTGTTCACATAGCCTTTTTTTGGTGTTAGTGTTAATATTCCCCATTGGGAATATGATGACATTTTCTTAAAACCCTGGGGAATGTATGGACAATCCCATAAATTTATAGGAAGATAATCATAACATTCTTTGCCATGATTTGACATTACTTGAGTGTTAAATTCCCTGGTATTTTCCTTTCTCCAGTCAAACACATAGTTTACCCATTTAATAAAATATTGCAGGGGAGCGGATATCCACTCATGGAGTTTGATCAAGGCAAAATTGATTTTCTTAGCAAAATCAAGTCCCCAAGCATGATTGGAGAGTAGGACACTCAGAGATAGAGAAGTAAATTGAGTGAGTTTTACTTGAGCATGGTACATCTCAACATATGATGTCCCACTTTCTCTAGGGTTTTTTTTTTGCTGATATTCCTCCAAGTACAAGAGAGGGCCTTTCATAATGCCTCCTTGGAAAGATAAATGGTTTCCCTCTTGAGGAGGATGCGCTGATAGCTACGTCTGGCGGTCGTCCTTCTTGTTGTTATTTAGCCATGCGTGTCCCAAGATCATATCATAATCTGGATATTACTTGATAATACAAAACCGGGGTGGTCATGTAAGTGGAACCCATCTTTACTTCGAGAGTGATATAACCATAAGCATCTTTGGATTTCCCCTCAAGACCTTTGATTGTGGTTGGATCATGAGTGACCTCACAACGAGTAATCCCCACAACCTTGAATGTATTGATAGGGATGACATTGACAGCCATACTAGCATCAATCAATGTCAACTTAAATTTGTTATTCTTTAAAGAAACCATGGTAAGAAGTACCCAGTCATACCTCTTTTTAATTTTTGCAGTTGTTTCTTCTAAGGCAGATTCTAAAGATGTCGTCACTTCCCTTGGAAAAGGCAAGCGTTTACCATCCATGATATGGTTGAGAGTTGTGAAGATGTCTTTGCGTTGCGTCTATGAGAAGTAAAATACCTCACATAAATATTCCATCATGGACTAGACTGTCTGACTGACAGGCTTCCCTAAGATAGTGAAGCTTCTAACAGGGAAAGGGTTCTTGTGGACTCCTTGATTCCCCAAGTGTAGTTCTCCTGACTCAACATTTTCTTTGAAGATAAATTTCAGACCGTTACATTCATTTATAGAGTGACTGTCGAATCCGTGGAAGTGACAATATTTGGGGTCTGTTATTTTTTGGTCACTTGGCATGGGATAAACTGGGGGTAATATGATGGCACCATCTTGTATCCATGCTTTAAGTAGTTCGATTACCTCTTTTATAGAAATGGGGAAGTCTGTGATCGTTTGAGATTCCCTGGATTTTTGTTGACGTGAAGGAAGAGATGGAGTTGGCGCATAGGCTGTCTTTGCTAGATTTGCTCTCCTAGGAGCAAGAGTTATTGGTGTTACAGTTGTGGAAGGCACTTGCACCACGTGTTTTTGTTGTTGTGCTTCTATCGCTGGAGCTTTCCTCTTGCTACCTTTACTGACTACACATATAGATGGCTGGAGATTATATGGCATATTAGCGAGTCGCCGGATGCTACGAGTCTTACGGACCTCCTCATTTTTAAGAGGTCTAGTTCTTCATAATAGGGCAAGTGTGTTGGTAGCTGATCGTTTGGCGGCCTTATGAAGTTCAGAGAAAGTTTGAAAATGCAAATTTTCAAGTAGAGCACGGTAGAACGGTATCATGCCGTTGATATAAAGCTCTATTAGTTGTAGTTCAGTTACACTCGGGTCATGACAATCAAGATCTTAAGTTCTAAACCTCTTGACATAATTATTAGGATGTTTGTTATCCCTTTGGAATACTCTCCCTAAATACGGTAAGGTAACTTGTTCGGAGATAAAATAGTATTTTTTGTTGAAGACATTACCATCTCACACCAATTAGAGATGTTTTTGGGAGCATGTTGTTATACTAGGTTTATGCTCTCCTGGTGATTTTGAGAATTCTCTAAGACATAGTACATAATTATACTCGTATTCTCCCAATGATTCCAGGAATATCGATACATGTCCACGAGCATTCCCAGTTCCATCATAGAGTGATAATGAAGGAGAAGAGTATCCCCTAGGGAAAGAATTATTTGGATATCAAAAGGATATAGGGGGGTTGGTATTGGTGAATACATTTGTTCCCTCTTTCCCACGACTTAGTAGAATCCTTTCTAGATCATCACGATTGATGAAACTGGGTTGTTGGTTCCTTTCCCGTTAGTGGTTAGCAGGTTCGTGGACTTTAGTATCTTCCCCGGTATGAGCCCTTAACGAGCTGGCATTATTATCCTGAGAGCATTTTCAGTCCGTTGTTGCTCTGGTGATAATTATTTTGTGAGAGTCTTGAGAAAAACAAATATTTCCTTTTAAGTGGTGGCCATATCTGTTTGAGTTCTAGCGAAAGCCTTCTTCCTCCGTATCAGATCTACTATGATGGGGGTTTGAATATTTTCGATATCTCCAACGACTTGATTAGCAGGAGTAGGATCCGTATTACCCGTGGCTATGTTAAGAGGGATGGTTTTATTGACACCATCATTAGTGTTACCAGAATTGAGACTAGAGTTAGTAGTTATTGACCCTAACCCCATGTCGACCATTTTTGGAGAAGAATAAGATTTTTCGTAACCGATAGATTGATCTCCCACTGTGGTCGTGAAAATATTATAGGTGAAAAACATATAAAAGGGTGAAAGGGTAAATTATAAAGAATACGAGAGATCAAAATCGTAAAAGGCTAGCCTAAACCAATTAAATGGTCATTCAAGCCTTGTTTCGGTCACAAAGAATGAAAAAGAAGGTTGATCTTGGAAAGGGAAGCAAAGAAGGATGAGATCAGTCGAAGAACTCCAATCTCTTTGGTAGATTCGAGTAGAGAAGACGAAGTGGTTTAGGATAGTCTAATGAACTTTCACAAACTTTTTCTATCTTGTTTGTGTGTTATTGTTAATAGAAAAAGTCTCATATTTATAGTGTTTGAACTCTTGATATCGTAGGAAGTGGAAAAGATGGAGATATAATGAGGTGGAGAACGTGGTTGAGAATATGTCCATTATTGATGGCATAACTCTTGAAATCGTAACTCCCATTATGGATGGGAGAATTTCGTAACTGTAATGTTCATTATTTTCTCCTCTAGTAACTTTCCATTTAATTCCTTTTCACTGTAGGTGTTTAGTTACACCTCACGGGCTATAGACCGCCAGACCAATACCCCAATGATTCTCCCCTTGTGACATGTTTGATGTCTCGTATGTTTGATGGTTGGGTCATATGAATGACCTTAATCTAACTACTAGTGTTAAGTCTAGTAATGTTAGTAAGTGGCAAGACTTGGATTTGGCACAAACTTGGAGGTGACAAGCCTGGATATGCGCAGGCTTGGGAATGACATAAGTTTGGAAGACTCCAAAGTCAAGATTATGAAAAAGTTCTCAAGGAATGAGCATGGGATTGACGCCATGCTCTCAAGGACTAATCGAGGTTAGCATGTGCTCGAAAGAGGCAAGCATGAGCGTCGTATCCCTGAGAATCGAGCAAGGCATGGTCAACAAGGCTTAGCGGACCAAGGTTTGGTATACTCAAGCAAGGCATGATCGAACATAGCATGGTATTCAAGGATTAATGCTTGGCGTGATCAAGCAAGATTGAACAAAGCATGGTCCTTGAGGATGCGTGACCAATAAGGATTGATCGAACAACATGGTCCTCGAGGAAGCGTGACCAACAAGGCTTGGTCGAGCATCATGGTCCTTGAGGACGCGTGACCAACATGGTTTGGTCGAACATAGCATCGTCCTCGAGGATGTGTGACCAATAAGGTATGATCAAGAAAGGCATGATCGATCAAGGCTGACACGAACAAGGCTTGGTGATGCAACCAAGGGATAGTGGTCGTGACCGACCAAGACATGGTACTGGGGACCATGTGATCCAAGCAAGGCATAGTCCCTGAGGACTATGGCTTCCTATTCTTGAGCACTGAGCAAGGTGGGTCCCCAAGATATTTATACTCTGCATTTCTGACGTGGGAAAGGAATAAATTTTACAAATTCAGTATTTCTGATAGGGGACACATAAATTTATTATAATTTTCGCTTCTGTCAAAATTCCACCATCTACATTATCATAAACAACTTCATCTTCTCTACTTAAACTCTACTACAGAGACTTGAGTTCTCCGACTACAACTCACCAAGATCTGATCTCATCCTTCTCTGTTTTCCTTCTTAAGATCAACTCTTTCTCCTCCTCTTTGATCGAAGCACGAATAGAACGATGATTTTCTTGGTTTAGGCTAGCCTTGTACGATTTTGATCTCTTGTATTCTTTACGACTTACCCTTTCACCCCTTTATTTGTTTTCCCCTAGAACATAAGGTATATCAAAAAAGTACGAGAAACTTTCAATTTTCCTAGAGTAACACATTCAAAAAAGGTACGTGCTATAAATATGCCCGGCGTATAGCACGAGCGCAAATCTAATTTAATGAAAAAACATGTTAGACACCAGAGCAACAAAGAGCAAAGTTTAGGTTTTCAATTCTCTCAATTTATTTGACATAGAGGTGTGGTCTCTACCAACTTTGAGTGTTTTACAAGGCAACATAGAGCAAGGATCTTCAATTGATGCTGATTTAAACTTGTATTTAGTTTATTTTCCTTATTTGAATACTAATAGAGGTAAATGGGCTAACCCTAGATCTGTTCTGGAAAAATTACTATGTTATACTTGAAGCAAAAAAGTATTTATTAATTCTTTCACTTTAGGCAAGCCTTGTACAATTTTGATCTCTCGTATTCTTTACGATTTACCCTTTCACCCCTTTATCTGTTTTCCGCTAGAACATGAGGTATAACCAAAAAAGTACGAGCAACTTTCAATTTTCCTAGGGTAATACATTCAAAAAAGGTACGTGCTATAACTATGTCTGGAATATAGCACGAACACAAATATAATTTAATGAAAAAGCATGTTAGACACCAGAGCAACAAAGAGCAAAATTTAGGTTTTCAATTCTCTCTATTTATTTGACATGGAAGTGTGGTCTCTACCAGCTTTAGGTGATTTACAAGGCAACAAAGAGCAAGGATCTTCAATTGATGTTGATTTAAACTTGTATTTAGTTTATTTTCCTTATTTGAATGCGGGTCGGGGTCCAGACGCTGAGAAGAAATTTCTATAATTTCCCCGTCGTATAGGAAGTGAAATCCCAGGCCTGCTATTCTATTTCATCAAGCTAAGTGGCTCGTTCCTGATCTCGCGATAGAGGGGGCATATCTGTTCCCGTTCCTGTTGACAATGAAAACGGGGAAAGATGCTTTCTTTCTTGTTAAGCCTATGTCGGCTAATCAGTTCTCAGTTATTTCGTCGATAGATGGGTCATCGGAGAACTTCGCTGCGCGTTATGACTCCTAAGAAGAGTCAGTACAAGGAATGGAGGGCTAACCCTAGACCTGTTCTTGAAAAATTATTATGTTACACTTGAAGCAAAAAAGTCTTTTTTAATTATTTCACATTGATAAGATAGATACCAGTAACTGGAGCAGATGATTGGTCTTCTTTGTTCCATAATAAGAAGAGGATTAAAGATAATACTATGATATGTCAATCTTCGGTGCTGATGGAGGGCAAGGAAGCATTGTCAATTTCTTCAAAAATTCTTTATGAGAATATTAATAATGTGAAAAACTAGTTATACATTGGATATTTTGTAGGTTACAAACTTTCCTTTCTAGTGGTGAAAAAGAAAATAACAAAAGTATGGATGATATGTGTCGTAAGTGCAGTAAATTACTTAATATATTTCCCACTAATACTCACAAGTAATATAGCGGTAGTAAGGATCGTTCCCACGAGAAGTTGTGTAATTTTTTATTTGTTATTTAGATTAACAAAACTATAATAAATGAAAACACAAATAGGGATTGGTTGATTAATTAACTAAAAAGAATAATAAAAAGACAATAAGAATAAACAGATGCTTAAGGAGTCCTTCATTACCAAACATTATTTCAAAGTATACTTATCTACCTTTTGTTAGAATCATCCATCACCAACCGTAGAATAGCATCTAGCATAGTGTTATCCACAAAACTCATTTTGTCGCTGGATACCGAAGCGCTCGAATATCAGATTCTATCCACCTAAAACCACTAAGAAGTAGCGTACTCAAGGTGTAACCCAATCAAATGTTTTAGGATTTGTGAATTTTGGTTGATCCTGGCATAACTCCTGCTTACTAGTGTTGTTTTCACATGCGATTGTTCCAAAAAATCCCCTTGTAACGTCTCACATTCTCTACTTATATAGCGAGTTATTCAACAATTACACGGGTATCCTAACTCTCTACTAGCATTATTAGGGTTGTTTAGAGCTTCTCCAATGGATTGTGTGTGAAGAAAAAAAAATTGAAACATGAAAAATCTTAATCCACATAGGATATACAACCATATTTATAAAAAATTATCTCCGTCCTACTGATGTGAGGATGATGTGGCAAAGAAAAAGAGTTAGACATCTTCTAAGTGAACCTCTAGTTTTGGACATTCACCTAGAGGATGTCTTCACACTTCTATTCAGGGCCGGTCTTGTATTTTTTGTGACCTCATGGCAAGATTTTTTTATTGGCCCCTTGTTAACAAAAAGAGATCAAGAAACAAATGTAACCAGTTAATAAACTACTATTTCAGTTATTGAGATAAAAAAACAACCACAGTACTACAAACACTGTTTCCATTATATTATAACACAGAAGTGCCTTTATCCTAACATTACAGATTCTTGTCTGCACAGTGCTACATCCTATGGAAACTATCAAAGGAAGATTAACAACATAGTACACAGAAGTGTTACTCCACTGCACATTGCAAAATGTATAATACATTTTGCAAGTCAGGAAGTCAGATAGGATCTTGACAGATGAAGCAATAAGCAATTGTATATTTCAATTCAATATTTGTATCATATTATGGTTAAATAAGATCTTGACAGATGAAAGACATGAACTTAAGGTCTTTAATATTTAAATTAGTGCAATAGTACTACTAGAGACTAGAGTTTTAACTTTTAAGTTCAAACTTTACATAATTACATAACATAATACATATACATGCAACAAAGTAATTCTACAATTGTATTAGAAATTTAGAATACAGATAGTCACTAATTAGAGATAGATGATAGTCTATATCGATAAATCATTGATTTTGATTTATTCATCGATGCATGATTGAATACCGGAATGAAGAAACCCCAACGGTAAATCAGTTGATTAAAGAAGAAACAAGTACAAGAGTAACAAGAGAACAATATTACAGTAACAACGTGTCAACAAACAACAATTGAAATATTGAATCAATTGACAATTGTATTAAATGAAAAAAAAATATCATACAGTATGTATGTACGTGAGTTGTGAGTTTATGAACCCTAGAAGTAGAACAATTTTCTTTTCAGTTTTCACTTTCTTTTCACAACTGGAAGTCAGGAACCGGTCCGGTCTTTTGAGCATTTGAGGGAGAAAAATTCGTAAGTATCGTTAGTAAAATAAAATAAAATTGTGCCCCCTCCAACTTTTGCTTGTACTAGAGGGTCGGCCTTGCTTTAATAATAAAAATCATTAAAAAATAGAAATGAAAATAATTTTAACAACTGTGTATCTACAAATAATAAGGAAAATAATGATACAAAACTTTATGGGTTGGAGATAAAACTTTTTTTTCCTTAATATTTAAAATTTTATACCTAAAGGATGTCTTAAAGGTGATATCAAATATGAAAACATACACATTTATCACTAGAGAAGCTTTAATAGTCATTATCTTTATGAATAATTTTAGGTTTAAATATCTTAACATCTCTTTTATTATTTGTTTGTTATTTATTGACTCCACGGGCCATCAACATTTTGGCTTAAAAATTAGCTTGTGACCCTAATTAGCAATTTGGAATTCGACAAACGTACTAGTATTATACGGATTCGTAAAAGTAATTCGATCAAAAATCCGATCAATAGTTCGTGATTCGGTAGTAATTCGGAACGACATACATACCTGTATAATTCGTTTTACTAATTTGAGTTTGATATTGAAAATTCGTCATATATTAACTAATTAAAAAATATGTTTTTGTTGAGAGTATAATTTGTGATTTAAGTGAATATATATCTAGTATGTGATATCAACACACAACTAGTATAGTGGTTCAAGGTTCGTGTAGAAAGCATTAGGTTTAGGGTTCAAATGCCACGTATCAAACCGATCCAATGATTTGCCAGCTGGTCCTGATTTCTCACTGATCTAATACTATTGGAGTCCAATTGGTTTTTTTTTTTTTTTAAGTTTTTGAAATGTTTGATGCGTGAGATTTGAACCATGAACCTATTGCTTCTACATAAACCTTGAACCGCTGCAGTAGTTGTGTGCTGAAGTCAAATACTAGATATATATTAAGCATATATTCACTTAAGTCATAGATTATATTTCCATCCAAAACTATTTTCTAATTAGTTAATATATATGACGAATTTTAATACTGAATTTAAATTAATAAAATAAGTTATACATATATGTATATTGTTTCTAATTTACTCTTAAATCACGAACCATTGATCGAATGTTTGATCGAATTTAATTTTTACGGATACGTTTACCGTTTTATATGTTAGCCGAATTTCCATTTTTTTAAAGCATAATTCTGAATTGGGATCTCAGTAAGAAACGAGGTTAGTCTGCAAACGTGCCCAAAGGCCCCAAACTATTTACACGCCGAGTCAGCAATAGAAAAAATGAAAAATACCTAAAAGATATTCGGGTCTCATCTCTCTCGTCTCCCAACTCTCTGTATCGTATCGCTTCTCTTCACAGTTCCCCGTCAGAACCTTCCGCTAGCGTTTAGATTTATCTAATCAGGTATCACGGTTTCTCATTTTTTAATCCCGAAAGATCGATTATGTTCGATTCTGATTAGATGATCTCAAAATGAAAACTATAGTTTTTTTTCGCCTTTTTCGATTAACAATATGGTTTGTAATTTGAATCTGTAATTTTTGTATTCATCATTTTTAAACAACTCTAACTGATCTTGATTAGTACTTATATAGAGTGTTACGCTGATAACAAAAACATTGTATTTGCTTTATGCAGGGGTACCGGTAAATCATTTGCATAAAGTCAGTCGTCAATTTCCATGTGAGTTGTACAGTATGATTTAGTATTTCATCATTCGTTAATGCATCTATTGTTTTTTAATGTCAAGCCACTTTGAATTGATCATTTTGATCTGCCTCGCACACTTCTTGTATAACCTTTTTCTTTTGCTCAATCTTTCGCTGTTTGCCGTTCTAATTAGCTTTACTGTTATGAGATCGGTTATCGCTCTTTGGAACCTAACATCTTCACATTTGCCCAAGCTTTCTTAGCTTTTATTTAGCATACAGATATGTTTATCTCTTTTAGAATTGAAACTGGTATGGTGGAACTGTTCTATATGGATATGAAATTGAAGGTTGTTTATCTTTATTTGTGACGGTGATAGATAATAATTAGACAGAGTTTTTATCATTTAGGTTATATAAGACTTTTTCAGTCGAAACTGAGTCCATAAGAACGTCTCCATTCTACATTTATATTAAATTTGAATGCTAGAAATAAGTTGGATTAAAAATCAAAAGTTGGAGATAGTCAGTGATTAAACAGATATTATTCCCATTGTTGATTTTAGTCTTCTGAACTATATATAAGTGGTTTCCGTATTTTAAGTAGTTAGCATAATCTGAATGTCTAGATTTTACAATCTAGAAATTGTTGCTTCCCCTCTCTTCTACTTCTCCCCAGTCTGGATTAGTTATTCGAATGCCGTTAGATTTGTATTTTTAATTGTCTTTGCAATAGTAATCTCTATTATTACAGTTGTTATTTATGCGTATGAAACTCTCTGTCTATATGTTTATAGTAGCTAGTGAGATCCAAATGTAGACTGCAACCATGGTGATCTGCTAATTGCAGTAAATCTCACATATGAGAACTGTACTAGAGATAAGATACCTATAAACTTTTTATATCTGTCTATTTATGTGTGAAGCACATGATTTACTGCAATTAACACATCAGCACATGATTTATTGCAACACATCGTGTAATCAAACTTTTCCTATGGAGCAAAGAGATTTCTCTTTGTATGGGTGATAGTATTAGCATTTTGGACCCTTTGGATCTGAGCCTACAGTTGACTCTAACCTTAAGATAGTAGTGAGGGTAAGCCTGAAAGAAGACAGAAACGACAATCAAACAAGCCTTTTCTGAGGCTATAGCTTCAAAACTTAACGTGACTACCTTGCCTTGACGCAATATACCTGGCACAAGGATCATCAACATTCTAATTTGATTGTTTATATAACTCGTTTAGAAGAAAGCTGAAGTAAGTCATAGTGTCTTACGAAAGAAAGATGACTGTAACAGTGTTAAAGGAATTTTATATTCTTCTAATGTTATCTTAAATCTATTGCAGCTTTTGTAGGGAGTCTTGGTCTATGTGGCTTATCTATAGAAATGAAATATTTGACAGTTTCTGGGAAGACACTATCTCAAAAACCTTGAGGTTGTGGTTTTAAGCATTGAAATCGGATAGACAATTATTTCAAGTTGCTTAGGTAAAATTTAACTAAGGAATTTGAGCTAAACTAATTTGTTCTTCACATTGGGATCATAGGTGTTGTTATATTTAAGCTGACACCTAAGAGCATCATATGGATGTGACAAGTTAGATGTCTATTTGAAGCTAAATGTATTTATTGTTGGGTGGTAACCGTGCATAGTGACCCATGGGGTCATTATTCTTTTCTGTTATGAAGTGCTATAGATGTTTTCACTTAAATGAGTTGGTGCAACAAATAGAACAAGCAAGGCCAAAGCAGCTAATCTATAAGTGCTGGTTGTTTACTTGTCTGAGAATCTAGTCATTGCTTGATGTCACCTAAAAGTTTTGTATCTTATGATTCTTGTCTATCAGGCAGTCTACTGCCTATAGGTTGTCTACACCTAGTTTGACGACTTATGAAATGGAAAAAATTGTCTTATTATGTAAAATAAAGATGTCCATTAATGGACCATTTATTCTATGGTCTGCTTTCATTGCGTGGATAATTTAAGGAGGGCTATGCTATATGTTGAGTTGCATGTTCTTTTTATTCAATCTCTCAGTAGTGTTACATTGAGGCTTGATTTTTGGTATCTCTCTCTCTCTCTCTAGGGCGGACGAGGATCCTGTCAACCCCAAGGAGTATCTAGAAGAATCATGCAAGCCAAAGTGTGTAAAAGCTTTACTTGAATATCGGGTAAGATTATTACTTTGTTTATCAATATGGATTCCTGCGCTCCTGAACAAGGGACAGCTCAAACTGTATTGTATTAATTGTTCTACCCAAGCACCATCGATTTGTAGATGATGTTGGTTGCTTTGTCAAATGCATGATTGCCTTGCCCAATTCAACCACTTGGGAATTTCGGTCGTTGATCAGCTTACTTTGACAACAGAATGCTCTCAAATTATTGGATTAACTTGCTTTTGCTGTTCCTTAGGTGTCAAATATTAGTAGTGTGGCTTGTTATGGATTTTATTATTTCCCTAAAATCATAAACAGATGAATAATTTTAAACTATTCTAGAATGGAACCTATAAAACCGTGGACTTCAGGTTATCATTCATGAACACTACTCTAGTGGTTCCTTATTCGTTTAGGAATGTTGCAGATTTATATCATTTGATAACAGTTCCCAAAACCTGGTTTAACATCAATTATTATGCATCCACAGAATTGTACTAAGAGGATTGAAGGCGATGATACTAAGCATTGTACAGGACAGTACTTTGATTACTGGTCATGTGTGGACAAATGTGTAAGTGTTCCTTCTTTTCCACTGTCATCTTCTTTACCATTGACAATAAAATTAAAATCTTAGATTTTATTCTGAAATTATATCTTTGCCAAACAGGTTGCGCCAAAGCTCTTTACAAAACTGAAATAGTTAGGACTCTGAAGGGTATTTCATGGGTTTACTCTTTTATAAATACCAACCAAATAAAAAATGCTTCAGAACACTGTAATTGGTGTCACTATGTGTACCCAAACTATCTATTCCTTTTTGGCTGTATTTCTTTTCAAATACATTTTTTGTTGGCCTAAGACAAATAAAACTGAATGGTGGGAGTCTAAGCTAGGTTATCTTGTAGTGTGACCTTTATGACATATCTCTGCCCATTTTAACGAGGTTTTGATTGGAGTAGAAATCATCTAAGCTGTTTTAGTGTTCACTTTTCTAAAATCCTCTTCTGTTAATGATCATATTATACAAGTCGTGTAATGGCTGGCTAAATTTCTTAGATGATTTATGTTGATCAAGACGAAAGCTTTTGGTATCATCAAGGGTTTCTAAATTAACGCATATAATAAGGGCAGTGGTGCATTGCTCTTGTCATCATCTTCACATGGGTTGCATAACAGTGTATGTTGTGACACTGGTTTGTTACTCCTAACAGGTCCAAATGTCTGGGCCCTAGACATTATTGCAAAAAGGAAGTGGAAAAGTTTTGGGTATAGTAGTTGTTTGTTGGTGAAATTTCTTTCTAGCAACAGAGAGAGAGAATGGAGCGGAAATGGGGTTAAGAATAAGCAGCAACAAAGTACCCCTACATAAGTATTTGCCGAGGAATATAACTGGCCGTATCTAAGATGTAATAGGAGACATGGATTGTGCCATATCTAATGTGAATTAGATTCAAAATTGATATCTTAAGTGATTCAAAAACACTGACTAGATAGGTCACGAGTGAGATTAGGGTTAGGAATGATATTTATCTATTACAAGAAAGAAAGAATATTTACAACCCTTTAGAGAAGGAAAAGACATGTAAGAAAAGCTCACCTTAGTCCCTGACTTAATTTTGAAGGTCCAAAGTGTGTTTCACTCTCATCCTCCATTGCTTCTACTAGATCTTTATTTGACAAGAATAGAATTTCATACCTTTTTTTATGCCAATCAAGAGAAAAAGTTCATAGTTTTTCTTTCTTTTCACATCCTCTTTACCCCCTTTTTCATTTCTTAGTTATGGTTCCTTTAATGCCGAAAAACAAAAAACGATGTTTTTAAAATATGAAAAATAGAAAAGAATTCCGAACATGAAGCAGAGAATAATCTTTAGATTAAGAGCAACATCCAGAAAAAATTAATTAAATCCAAAAATATATATACATTATCAAGTGGCATACATTTTTGGTGGGAAAATTGAAGAAAATCTCAACAAGAATCTCATTAAATAAAGTCCCTTTAGCTTGTATAAAGATACCAACATAACACAGTTATATATACTTGTATGTACATTTAACTAGACTAATGATCAATGATGACCGTGGTAGCTGCGTATAAAGCCTTCCGGTTCTACAGTCAAAATAATTCCTTGCAACGGTGGTGATGGTACTGACACCTCCGGGTCTATTGTTAAAACCGTTTCTTGCGGAGGTGGTGGTACTGATATCTGGGGTTCAATAATTGGAACTGTTTGTTGAAGCGGTGGTGGTGATGGCTCAGATAAACTAGCTTGATTACTACTACTCATTTTCATACAAGTATCGGTTAAATTATGCCTGCATGTAGGACACGACGAGTGTGACATTAACCATTTATCGATACACCGTTGATGAAACCCATGATTGCACTTGGGTAAAATCCTCAGAGGTTCGCCTGGACCGAACTCGGAGAGACAAATAATACACTCTGTGTTTAACCCCGGTACAGTCAACTCCGCGGAGTATGTTAGTGTCGGAAAACTCTTGAGGATTTTTTTCTTGATTCCTGTATTAATTAACCGAATTGTTGTAGTTTGATTTGACTCTGTTGAAACTCTATTCTTACACCATAACACACATCTGATTATTGAGTTTATCCCTAGTGAGCAAATTAATGCACACAGAAGAACTGAGAGAACCATAACTACATTCGAATCAAATCGGGTTTCACCTATATTCACACCAGACGGATCACTACCCTGTCCGTTGTTTGGCGCTGTCTTGTTACTGGAGAACGGGAAGATTGGACTATGCATCAGCAGTTTTCTTGAATTGAAACTTGAGACACCATATGAAGAAGTATATGTAGAAAAAGAAGAAGACATAATATTTTTATTTTTGAGTGTGGATTCCATAAAACTAGTTGGTCTGGAACGTGTGTATATATATCAAGGAAAGTGCCAGAGTAAAAGGTTCGATCAAAGGTTTTGGAGCTTCTAATAAATATCTATTGGATATTTATTGAAGTATTGGTATCAAATGAATTGAGTACAAGTATTTTATTTTTTTACTTAAAAGCTTAACCCCATAAAGAGATATTAGTTAACCCCATAAAGAGATATTAGTTATTGATAATGCACAATCAGAGATATTTCTTAAAAGACTCTTATTTCTCCTACCTGGATACCACTATCTGGTATTCTTCTGCGTTTGAACACATTGGTATCAATTTCAATAAAGTATTAAATGATTTGATTACAGGTTAACATTTTCCCTAACATGTTTATTTTATTGTGCACTAAACTTTTACCAAAAATTAACACATTCCGTAACCGTATCATCTATCGATTTAAATTTGAATAATTGATATAACCATAACCAACTGTTGAAATCACAGTTCTACAAAAATGTAAAGCCATTCTCGTAATGAAATACAGATGGATAATCTGATCAGGTTAGTGAAGGAGTATCTAGTATTTTCAAGATGGGGGGAGTAGGGTCTGTAATAGTGTAGAGATTGTAGTGTTAGATCAAAATTAAATTCCGTTTACTAATTAAGTGGTATTCCATCTTGGAGACTCCATTAAGAACGTCCACAATGGTTGGACTATAATACGGACCAAATCCATATTCTCTCTTTGGTCCGTGAAAATCCAGTCACAGCGGGACGAGTATTAATAGTCGATGGTCTGTTTTTTACATTGTTCATGAGTGAATTTGAGAAAAATTATGGACCAAACTCATTATACTCGAGCGGTGGTGTAGTTAACCGTCTGATGGTAAGCGGATGTGTAGTGAACCGCTTGATGTCAGGCGTTATTCTAGCGTAACGCTTGAAAACACGAGCGGTAACCAAATCTCCGCATGATCAAGCGTTCACCTAAGACTATGCCTGATGGAGCGGGTGTCTAGGATAACGCCCACTAATATGTGGTAACCAAATCACCGCCTCATTGAAGCGTAACGCTAGAAAACCGCTTATGTCTAAACGTAATGCTAAGGCACCGCCCAACAGGGAGCGTGCGTCTGTTGCTCCGCCCAGTTCTAGGCGTGCCCCTAGGCGTCCGCCTGGCTAATTTGATTTGTTTACGTTTTGTTACCGTTCTGATTTGTTACCATTGATCAACGGCTATAATTTGTATTCTAATACACCTATAAATGAATTTATACCTCTTATTCCCATTTCAAATCCACAGTTTTTTACATTTCATAGAAGATTTATAATCTCTCGTTTTCATAATTATGGCTTACGAAAATTTTAGGCTTAATGCAGAGAATTTTACCGTAGAAGAAGATTTATCCCTATGTCGAAACATAGTATTACATTATCCAGCAAGGGGTCATGAACGTCGGATGAATGGTTCAATGAGCATGGAATGATTAGAACATATCCATGCTAACTTTTGTAATGAAACCAGTAACCCCAATAACCGGAACAGAGCAGACCTTTTTTTTGATATATGGAAATAACAAGGGCAGTAATAGAATTTTCTACTTTAACCGCTAAGGTGAATGAAAGAAGAATTAGGAATGAAACTGATGATGAAGTTGTTGCCAGATCTCTGGAGGAATGGAGAAGATGGAAAGGTTCAGATTTCAAGTACCAACCTCATTTCGAGATCTTACGGGTGATGGAAGAATACAACCCTTTTGTGTTGATTATTCTCCGAAGATGTGAAGAACGTCGTTCAGGGCGTCATACGACCCGTTGAAGGTTTGATTATAGGTTTACTTAAGTGTTTAAGTGTAATCTAATGATTTATTATATTTAATTTACTTTAATGTTACGCGATGTATGCCTTTTCGATTCAATGAAATGATTTTACGTTCAACTGTTTTACAAAAGCAATTAACTAATACACTCACATTTTAGGACTAATCGAATGTGGGCACTTTAGTCATCTAATAAAATATATTGATACTACATGAGCTAATAAGTAGACCTAAACTCACTTTCGCAGGCATCACGGCTGCACTTAGCATGTGCAGCAAGCCTTTAAACCCCTAGGTGCCCCTAGCGACCGAGTTGTGTCTCAGACGGGTTTACAAGAGATTTACCCACAAAACCTATCCAGAGGATTTACAAATTGTTATTCCTCACCAAAATCTGACCATAAGTGTTCGATCAAGTCATTTCACAAACGAATATGAGTATCTTTGTTGTGTACTGCACGTCGGCGTTGGTCCACTCTCATTCTCGAAAGTTCAGCAGTGTTGTGTCTAGAAATATTTACCGATGCACCGTGGCTGCGTTGATCATACTCATGCGGCCAATCACCGGGTAAACACTCATCTTCCATTATCATATTATGTAGAATGATTACAGTTTTCATTATATATGCTAGTACGTCAGGATTCCACATTCGTGTTGGTTGCTTGATGATTGTAAATTGATTTTGAAGTACGCCGGAGCCTCGTTCTACATCTTTTCGGCAACCCTCTTGCATTGCAGAAATTTTTTGTTTCTTCTGGGAATCTGGATGTTTAATCGACATCACAATAGTAGCTATCTCTGGGTATATTCCATCACCAAGATAATACCGCATATCGTACTAATGTCCGTTGACAACAAAGTTCAAAGGCGGTGCTTTCCCGTTGATAAGCTTTTTGAAAATATAAGAACGGTTCATCACATTTATATCATTGTTAGAACCAGACATACCAAAAAATGCATGCCAAAACCACAGATCATATGACACCACTGCCTCCAGGATAATACTTTCACTACCTTTGTATGCAGTGTAAGCACCTGATTCAGCCGATGGGAATTTATCCCATTTCCAGTGCATGCAATCAACACTACCCAGCATCCCCGGAAATCCCCTTTCCTTGTTCTCATTAAGAAGCAGTTCAACATCACGCTCAGTTGGTGTGCACAAATATTCTTTCTCATACAAATGCACTATCGTCTTACAAAACCTACGAGTTGCTTCCAAAACTGTGGTTTCTTCGATCCGTAAATACTCATCTATTGCATCGGCCGCACATCCATAAGATAACATTCGTATTGCTGCAGTAATTTTTTGCTGAGGGGTTAATCCAAGAACACCACAAACATCTTTTTTTAAACAAAATAATCATTTACAGTTACGACATCTCCCAATATACGGTTGAATAATTCTCGTCGCATTCAAAATCTTCTACGAAATACATGAGGAGGAAACGTCGGGTTTCTGCAAAAGTAGCATTTCCATAGAAGTTTTGCACCGTCCTCACGCTCTCTTGTTATTATGATACGAGTATGTGGTCATTTCATACTTGAAACAATGAATCCCGCAGTGACTGCTTGGTTATTTTGGCTCAATGCATGTAAACCTTCGTATGCCATTTGCTTATTGATGTTTGTATTTTTGGTTTGTATAATTGGAGAATCGAGTGTTCAATTTATAGGAAAATTAAGATAAGACTTTGAGTTTTGATATTACCAAACACGGTTGGTATTTTAATGCAAAATAGAGTTCAGGAAAGTGGGGTGAACAGACGCATCATAGATATGAAATGTCGGTTGACAAGACAATACCAAATGACCAAAACGACAAAGAAAAAAAAACAGAGTTCAGGCAAGTGGGGTGAACAGACGCATCAGAGAAATGAAATGTCGGTTGACAAGACAATACCAAATGACCAAAACGACAAAGGAAAAAAAAATCGTTTTGAATTGACAATACAAAACAGATACAAATGACAAAAGAAAATATTATAAATATCTTAGGAGATGACAACAGAAAGCAGCTAAAAGACAACGATAATGTGAGAAAAGTAATTTGAAAAGACAATTCAAATCTGACAAAAGAAAAAGTTTTCTGTTCAACTGACAATTCAATGCTAATGAATTACTACTCTTCCGTATCTTGATTCCCGAACGCCGAGCGTGGGGGCATAAATGGAGGCAAAGATGATCTGGAATTATAGTTACTTGATTGCATTGTTGATGATGATCCCTGACCCATGGTATTCCACATCGGAGGTGGCATAGTTTGAGCATACGTTCCAAACCCAATGGGTGGTTGTTGATGACGAAAATGGGCAAGCTGTGAGTTCAACATGTTGTTTTCATTTTGTAGACCCCGTATTTCTTCATCTTTGGCCATGAAAAAGTCCATCATCTCCTTAGTTTCATTTAAGGTAAAGTTACGAAACTCTTGCGTAAAATCAGCATAATCTTGAACTAAACCATAAGCCTCGACCTGTTATGAAAAAAATAAAATCCAAATCTCAAACATTATTATACTAAAATCAAATTTATAGTAGTTTGTTATATACTTACGTATGAAAATTGTTGTTGAGGCGGAATGGGTACATGTTCACGAGGACGTTGGACGTTGTGTTTAATACGGTCACCAGCATAACCGTATGTTTCAACCTCCCAATCGACTTTGATGGCATATTTCTGCAAGTTAGTTACATGTCGCCAATACTCCATATATAGATCATACGTAACAACACGTACTAATTCACTTGCAGGGACCATACCGTTTTTCCTCATCTCCTCAGCATCGTCGTTGTTCAAGTTGGTAATACGACTAGGCGGGTTGCTAGGAATGTCCCATGTTTCATAGTATTGCCTCCAACACCGATCTCCGAGATACATGTTATTCTTTGAAAAGAAAATTACAATCAACAAATAAACCAATCAATTAACTGAAATTCAAAGAAAATAAATAACATTCCTATGGAAATAAATTATAAACTCACAGTGCCTAGCCAAGAGAATATAACCCTTTTCTCTGAGAGCTCTATTGCTTTTCGTCCAATTTCAGTTTCCAGGACCATGATCGCAGATTCCCACGGTTGCCAGGTCACATCGTCTACAGACAACTGATTAAGATAAGTCCTTGAACGAACAATATCAATACTCTTCCTCGGTGTTCCTTTCCACCGAAAACATCTAGGCCACATTGATTCACTTTCACGCGTTGGGTTCTTTGGCCGACATACAAATATTCGTACCCCCAAAACTAGAATGTCAAGACAACCAATGGAATAAATAAGTGAGCAATAAATAAAAATTTAAAAGAATTATGAATAAGAGTAAGAAATTTACCTCCAATATTTGGAAGGGTCCGGCCAATGACTTTTGTCCCCTGCCAGATGCGGCCAGACCAGAATACAATTTCGAAAATGCAGCACTACTCCAGTCATAATCGTTAACTGCATTTAGATCCTCAAAAGCAGCTAACCATCCAACATCAATATAAGTTTCTGCATTTGAAAAGAAGAATTGACCCAAAACATACATATAGAAGGCTCTGGCCACTGTATCAGCAAGTATGCTATCATCGTTAGCCACAACCAACGTTTGTGGATCAAAATATGTGCTAAAAAATACAACCGTAATTGCATCTGAAACCCACTGGTTGGGAATATGTTGCCCGGAAATATTCAAATTGGTACTTCCCCGAGTCATACGGAATAGGACTACCAATACCAATACTAAGTCCTGTCAACGTTACCAATCAAGGGGTGTGAACCCAAGCTCACCAAACGAGAAGTGAAAAGTGTTTGTGGTATCCCAAAAACGCTCAACAATGTAGTCAATAAGTGTATGCGATGAATCTACTATATCCATGGTAAGTAATCGGTCCCATCCTCCCTTTTCAATAATATATTTGACCCTATGGCTGTGTTTAACAATACCTGCATAGGTCTGAAGGACCGATTTGAGGGAACCGCGATGCAAAAACTTGAATTTAGTGTCGGTTGAATATGTAATATTGGTGGAGGCGTGACCCTCAGTATCTTCCATAACAATATAGTTATCTGATAGACACATTTTTGTGTCCGATTTAGTCTCAATTTTATATGTTGTTGGTATTTAATTTTGTACTTATTATGGTTTTTATTGCTTTTTAGGTATTTTTGGAGAAATGTTAAAGGCACCCTCAACTTGGATTAAGGCACCCATTTTTTGGATCAGGGCAGCCACACCCAGATTTTGAAATCACATTTTGGCGGGAATTTAATTCTTCTTCACCAAACAGCGGAAAATGGAAATTCTTAGTTTTTGGAAATTTTGATTTTTTTGGAAGTCTTCTCTTGTTTGGAAAGAAGAATTAAATTGGGTAATATAAACATCATTCTCTTAATAGAATCAAATCAAGGGAGAAAGAAAAGAAATCAAACAAGAAAAATTCCGTTTTTGGAAATCTCTTCGGTGATTTCTAAAAAGAATTATAAGGAAGTTTTGAGGTGATTTAAGGCTTGGGATGGTATAAATAGGGGTTAAGATCAACTGGGTTGAAAAGAGAATGGAGAGGGAAGCTTAGAATAGGTTGGATTCAGGAAAAAAAGTGTACAGACGAAAACACAAATCTGCTGCTGTTTGAACGGAGAAGAAGAACAAAATACACACAGAAACTGTCGTTCATTAACCAGCAGAACTGTCGTGCATTAACCCAGACCGTTGTTCTTTACGTTAATTCAAAATACCTTTTGTTACGGCTGAAGAGTTTCCAGCAACACTTATAAGCGTATTTAATCGACTGTTACACCATTATTCAACCTTGTAATCAATATTTTGAGCAATGAAAAGATATTTTGAGCAATTTGTCTCCACCATGAGCTAAGTTTCTTTACTGGGATGATGGAGGAGGTTTTTCTCTCAATTTTATGTGGTAAGTCTATTTTATTTAATTTATTTATAATTCTTTCTCTATTAAATTGCATGGTTTCAAAATAGAAAAATGGTTTTCATTCAGTAGTGGTGTTTTTGTTTGATGGATCATGCTGGGTTGACAACCATTGATGTTCCATGCTTATGATTTACCTCTACTTGTTTGCATAAAAACCTATTTTGGCAATATCTGAGCTTAATTTATTTAAAAAGAATTACATGATTAATCACATGATTGTGGGAAATAACTGAATCCTGATTCCTGGTTTTCTCCATATTTTCTAAAAACATCTCTAGTTTATTTTGCTTTGTTTTTATTATTTCTAAAATCATTACCTTCACAAGTTCGAGAATCGAACACTTTATTTACCACTTAAAAAAACTACATCATTATCCAACCCGGGAACCTCGACCATTTCTTCAGTAATACGGTCTTTATCTGAATCCTGGACAATTTTAGCCTTCTTGTCCCTCTTTCTTTGACCAACGAATCTCAACGTCACACTGCTCGACATCTGGGCAAACAATACATACAAGATTGAAAATCAAGAGTAATCCTCACAATGCACAAATATAAAAATCTGCATTAATCAATAAATCAAGGAAAAACATAATAATTTCATAATTACAAAAGTAATTATCTAATTAGATAATCATATGTACCAACATACAAAAATCAAACATTTTTGAACAAAATTCATGATTCACAAAATACTCCAATACTAATCAAAGCCTCAATTGTACCAAAAATCATCAAACTTCCCCAATTATATAATTCCATACACATATGTTTTATAACATAAAGATTCTTATTTCCAAAATTTGAAAGACAATCTAGTCAATTCATCATAAAATTAACCACAACCCAACTCAAATTAAACAACAACTTAATCAATTCTATCTTCAATTCAACAAATTATCAATTTTTTATACCAAATTTACAACATCCATAAACCCTAAAAATTATCCCAATTCCATAATTACAATTTCTAAAACCTAATATCTCTATTTCATAATCACATGTTTAATCATTCAACATATATAAACCAATTTAATTAACAAAACATAATAATAAAACATAATCTAAACTTAATTTACAGAACAAATTTAATTTATAAAAATTAAAAGAAATTACCTTGATTGTTATAATACCGCTTGGATGTTTGAAAAAAGATTGAGCGGAGCCTCAAAAACGTAGACGGGTCTTTGGGGGATCGTTAGTGAAGAATAGGGTGCACAAGAGGAGACGGAAGAGGGTTGCTTCACATGAGAAAATTAGGGTTCAGGAGAAAAAATAGTGTTGCGGCTGGAGAAGAAGAGAGGGTTTGATGGGGCGGGACGTTAACACTTCGTTTAGAATTATAGGCGGGGCGCTAGGACACCGCCCGTGTTTTTCATCTCACATGCTTCTCTCGCACATCACACACTCGATCAGGCGTAATGCTGGCGCACCGCTCCATCAGGCGTTTGTCTAGTAAAGCGCCCGTCTCTTGGGCGTGCGTCTAGGAGTCTGTTTATCATCAGGCGTAATCTTTTGTTACCGCCTCACATTAAACGTTCGACCAGATGTCCGCCTCACGCAAGCGTTACGCTAGACAAACACGCCCGCCCAACAACACGCGTTATACTAGAGCACCGCCCGATCATTTTTAATCTCTGGGCCGGATCAAAGAGTAAAAATTTTACTCTTTACTCTTTGGTTTTACTCTTACCATCGTGGATGCCCTAAGCTCATGTAATCTCATTTTTGAATGGGACCCTAAAACCATGTTTTAAAGCATGATTGTGCCACAAGGAATAATCCCTTTCACAATCACAAATTCACAACACACACCTCTGATTTGTTTAGCTGGACTTGTCCAAAAGAGCAGCTTCCGGCATGTAAAAGCGTAAACCATGTTTTAAAGCATGATTGTGCCACAAGGAACAATCCCTTTCACAATCACAAATTCACAACACACACCTCTGATTTGTTTAGCTGGACTTGTCCAAAAGAGCAGCTTCCAAGTGGGCATGTAAAAGCGCAAGCCTTTTCCTCTGATTAATAATTCCATTACGGTCTGCTCAACACGACATGGATACCCTCCCTCCTCTTGCACACAGTTTATAGAACTCTTTTCGGCCAACTGAGTTCATCATTAGCGTATTTTTAGCTATTCTCACCCCATCTCCATAATGGAAGAGGGTAGAGAGATCGATTCCCACTGGGAGAGGTTGATCCCTTCGATCAAAATTTCTCCAAAATATTTGCACCTTAAAAATCTCTCTTCGATTAAATGTCACTGCCCATAATTTGTAGGATACACAAAAAATGCTCATTTTTGGAAAGTTAGATTTTTCTATGTAAAAAACATGATATGCTATTACTTTTTGCCACCAATTTTTCTTTATCTAGTGGATATCATTGTAGTATAGTAATAAAATTATAGGATGATTATCGGAATTAAAAAAAAAATATCAATTTCTTTTTTTTTCTTTTCTTTTTTCGGCACTCTTACCAAATACGTACCAGTGTTAGTTATTGATATTACAAACTCGCAACTAAACTACCTATGAGGATGTACTTTGAGACGAGTCCTAGGAAAAATAAGGCATGAACTTATCTCCAAGTTTTTGCACTCGCATGAATTACTGAAATAGACACAACAGATAAGGATTAGGAAAAATGGAGAATCTGTATGCTTCAACTCATATAACTTATTAGATAATCTTCATAATAAATCGAGTCATTTTCTAACTTGCCACTCTATATCTTGTGATATGCGAGTAACTTTAAAGATTTTAGTGTTGAATGGAAACTTTTGTTGGTGTACCAACCAAAATCTAGCTTGTCCCAATAAGGTAAAACTTTACAGAGTGATTATTTTGGTTTAGCCAAGTGTAATGATTACTTTTGACACGAATAGTCCATCCTAAATACTGTTAGTGTTTGGTATATATTCTAGGCAATACTTTAAAAGGCCCGTATTCTGTACCCACTGCAAGTATTGTCTCAATCGTCTGATTCGAAGCAATTCATTGATATATACATATCTATACTACGGGGATGTTTGGTAAAAATTGAAAAATGATTATGCTATTAATTATTTTTTAATAAATTTTAACAAACATATTTTTTAGAATAATTGATTATCTTAGAAAAATGCTATCGAAGAGGAGAGGAAAGAATGATTATCTAAGAATTTTTTTAGTCCACTATTATTTTTTTATCGCTCTTTTGATAGTTTAGAGAAAATAAGGAAAAAAATCTAATTCATTTTCTTTAAAAAGAATAATTGATTATGATAATTTTTATAAATAATTTTTTTCTACTTATGACAATAATGAGTTTTTTTAATTATGATTAAAATAATCAGTTATTATAAATTTTAATAAACAGCTATATAGTAGATTATGGGCTAGATAATAGATTATGGACTTATGATCCATTATAATAATGGTTACCAAACACCCCCTATAAAACATAAGTGTAATCTATTAGACCCAACAATCAGGATATATTCACCGTTCGGTGGTGGTGATCTGGATTTATCCCTTTCTCACCTCATTATTTTGTATTTTTTCTTTCATCGGACGGCTATGCATAGAAGTCAATCGGATTCCACCCTTCGTTAGTAACTCCCAGCCGCAGTAACTACCAATCATGTCCCTTCGTCTCTTTTCTTCTTCGTTTAATTCAGTTTCTTCTTTCTTCAGCAAACTGAGCCCTTCTCCTGTCAGGTATGTATTCACAATCCAGATTTTGGACATTCAAAAATTGTAAACAAATTAATTCCCATTTCCATCTATTTTTCTACTCCCCCGTATTTAATTACAAACCTTAGATATAATCCTCCCACAATCAATTCAATTTTTTTGAAGATGAGTAAATTGAAAGATATAGTACGAGAGTTTGAGTTATGGTCAGTCGAGATGATTAGAAGAGAATGGGTTATTGTCAGTGAATTGGGTTTGAGATGATTATATTGATTGAGTGTTTGTGGCTATGTAAGAAGCTAAATTGCAGAGAAGGAGAATCTGGGTGTGAGAAATAATAACCGAGTTCATGTGTAAATCATCAGAGATTTCAGAAACGGATGCAGTTATGCTAAATTTTGCGAAACTGATTTTTTTTCTATTCTCTCGATTCTGAGCTCCCTCACCAACGCATGTAATGGTTCGGAATCAACGGCTGCGGTTCCCCCATGTTGCTCTATGACAGAGGTTCGTGTTCATCTTTTCAGGCAGAGAAAGATTTGGGTGCGAAGTAATTAGGTCATGGCCGGAAGAGGTGACCATGTTTCAAAACCCTATTAAAAACCCCTTATTCATCATACGAAGGAGTTGAAGGAGGTGCAGAAAATTCCACTTAAGAAGCTAATAGTCTTTTGGTCACAATAAATCGTCTTGGGAGAATACCCTCACCAATAGCTAAGTCTCCTTCACTGCTGTGTATTTAATATTTTAATGGTTTCAAATCACTGATTTTTGTTGTTGTTGTTGTTGTAGCTTCCTGATTTTGTAGATAACAAAATGAAGTTTTGGGTAGAGCCTTCTGAATCAATAGGTGAAGTCTGTGGATTCTATTGATATAACCGAGAATGAGTTAGCATACTTGCACTGATTTGTCAAGATTCCTATTGGTGATAGGCATATAAGTTTTTTGTATTGAGTTCATTCCGGTTTTTAGTTCCAGCTTTATATTCTAAATTTTTGTAGATTATAGAGTTTCTATGCTTCCTTCAGAAATGTTCTGAATAATATTGGTCATCTTATTGTTGCAGATTTTGGTGGAGGTTATTGTTGCTTTGCATGACAACATCAATCCATCATAGGTATGTATCAATTGAATTTCACTTGATTTGAATGGTTTCAGGATGTAATAGGCCAGAGTTTCAGTTGTATACCAATTGTTAGAATTAAACCATACACTTATTGCTTAATTGATTATTTATTTGATATGTGCTGTGTTTGGATTTTGAGATCCTCAAGTTTGATGTTAACTGATCTCTTTATAGATTTCTGCTACGTGTTATTATTTTGAGTTAGTTAAGAAATAGGTCAACCAGTATTATGTGGTATTATTGAAATATATGTATAAAATGAAGTTTTCTGCAATTGGTTGTCTCAAGATTTCGTGTCGAGGAACTAGGTTTACTTTGTCTAATGTTGTTTCGTTGGCCATAGAAGTGTCTCCATACTGAGACAATTTGTTGTAACCTGAGGGCGAGGTTTGATCCCTCACAGTTATGCCAAATCTTTGCATGTGTTATGTTTTATTGATAAAAATGTCTTTGTGTACACTTATTGGATTACAGGTACCATTAATCCAGAATAAACGTAATATTAAGCTACGGATTGCATCCATTTTGCAGGTACTTTTAACATATCACTGTTTGTTTATAATTTGTCCTAAAAACTAGGGACTTCTAACTTAATAACTCAACTATGAAAACCATTTATATACGACGAACTCAGCCATACGAGATTTAATCTCCTGTTTTCTGGACTCTTAAATCATCCAATGGAAGTTAGGACCAGAAACTATATTGTAAAGTTTAAGTTTTATCTGAGGTTTAATTTTAATTACAGATCTAATGATTGTTATTCCCTTACACCCTTATATGTAGACTGATTCTTTGATTGTATAAATGGATCTTATTTCCAAGCTACACCAGGTGGGCCATTAGCATTTTATTTTATTTTTTGATGGGATGGGCAACCTGCAATACCACTTGTGATGTCAATCCTAACATGTATAAATGGTTTGTTTTCTTAATTGTGTGTATCGTTTGATTGTGGCGCTTAGGCATGGACGTTGCTCTCTGTCCGTAGTTGTGTTGTGAGGTGAAGTGAATTGTGGTAAGTCTGCAAATTTTGCTTTGAATGGGACATCACATTAGTTTACAAAAGATATATATACTTCATGAACACACTCCGCACTACCTCCCTGTACGTTTTTTATTTGTTAGTAATATATCTCAATACCAATGCGAATAAAGAAAAATTAATCCAGTTTATAATCGAAGCAATTTTTCAGTTCTTCTTTGTCGTATCAATTGGGTTTAATTTTGGAGATTTTTTGCTACCATTGATGCTTATAAAACCAGTATGCTAAGGTATCAATTGAGTTTTATTTTGGAGATTTTGTGCTACCCTTGATGCTAATCAAAATCAGCTGATGTAACTAACAGAGTTTGGTCAGAGTTTTAAGGTATAGGTATTCAAAAGTTTTGATTTTTATTTTAAAATCCTGTTTTGGAGATATGGGGGTTTAACTTTTCACAAATCAAATCTGGCGAGTTGATATTGAACTTTTTGCTTTTATTTAGTTAGGAATTGTTTAGCTAATTGTGACTTCACATGATGGCAGGTTGATATTGAACTTGGTCAATTCATCAAAGGATATTAAGAGGGTTGAATCCATGAAAATGGTTGGTCTGAAATGTTAAAAGTGAAGGATTGGCCATCTCCCAGTGCTTCTGAAGAGTTTTTGGTGTGCCAGAGGTCTGAATTTATCAGTAAACTTCCATTACTCGAGTATGTTCATTCTAAATGGGGTCTCTTAAATGTTGCTGCAAAGCTACCTCATTATTCCTTACAGAATGATGTAGGACCCAAAATATTCATTTCTTATGGGGAACAAGAAGATCTTGGTAGAGGTGATTCGGTAACCAATCTCTACGGCAATATGCGGGACATGATATGTTCTTTGATTCTTTCATAAATACCACTCAATTGAAATCAAGGAGTTCGGGACATGGTATGTTCTCTGAATTTTGTAACTGATTTTGGAGAGAAAAAAGTCTGACTAAGTTCTACCGTTTTTATGTCAGGATCTGAGAAGAGAAAAAAAGAGTTGAAATCAAGGAGTTCGGGCCAATTGATGGTTCAAATGTTTTTGTTACTAAAGTGAGTTGATTAAACTACGTGTTTAGAAGAAAATATATGAAAAAATTATTCAAGACACGGGTAGTAGTAGTACTGCTGGAATTTCTAAAAAATAATACATAAAGAGCACTATATAGACTTTTATATGCACTTATTGGTGCATTGCTGATAGCCTGCAATCAATCTAGCACAATACTGGTAAAGAATTTTATGTGTCAGCAGCTAGCTTAGTAGGTTGCGGTTGTCGTTTAAAACTTTTAAGGGATTGAGGTTGCTTAAATTCCACTTATATGCCATCAGATGATGTTGGGTTTATGTGCTTTAGCATTACAAAACTCACTATCACCTCACATCTGATGGCATGCACACGTAGAGTTTACGCGACCCTGTATATATAAACCGCCAAATCATAGGACGAGTCTATATAATTATGGATATATACTTGGGTTACACTTCACATAGGTGATCTTTACATTTTCATGTGATTCAGATGATGCAGACCACTCAGATGTTAATGATTCTGATTCTGAGAAGCCAATAAAGTATCACAATTTTGGTAAGAACACTTTTTGTTTTGGAGATGTTTTGTGTCAACTCCTGAACATGGCTCAGATGAAGATGATGGTTGGCTTATTTTCTATTGTCATAATGAAGATACCAATATATCTCAAGTAAGTTCACCAGATTATCACATTAATCAAGTTCACTCGATATTTTACACATCCCTTACTTCTTTATTGCATTATACTTGGGATGCTGATAATTATGATCTTTACTTATCAGATTACTCATTTGTTTGCAGGTACGTACTATCGATACGAAGAAGTTTGAAAGTGACCCTGTTGGCAAAATTACGTTTCCGCATATTGACGGCTATTATGTACTTCTTAAAATTGTTATGAACAACTTCTTAAAATTGATCGCAGGCTAATTCACCCTCTCCTTCATGAATGCCACCCGAGTGTACACCAACATCGACATACCTGCAATCATCGAAATTGGAGAAAGGTTATTATATACCTACTAATCATTTCCTTGAACCAAAACTTAAGTTTATGGTGCATATAGAAAATGTTTTTTTCCCTCTCTAATGTGCCTGCATATATATGATACAAAAATATATGCAATGAACTGTGTCGTATTAGTCTATGAGTTCCTTTCTATAATGCAGAATTGGTCGAACCACACCTTTCAAAAATATTTTGATATGAGTATCACCTCCCATATTGGTACTATGAGTGCCTTTTTACAATTGACAGGTGAGCGAACCTGTGGTTTCACTTGAACGACACTGAATACAAAAATTATTGGTCAGACGGGTAGTCAATTACGCTAAAATGGGAGCCTGTGACTGCTTAGTGCTGATGGAGCTTATAGAGGCGACTTAAATTCTGACCATCTAAGTGAATGGTCAGACTTTTGGGAGATTGCAAAACTAGGCTATTGCCCACAGTATATTTATTTTTTATAACCTCAATTTTATTGCTTCAGTATAATTTAGTTCAGTGATTCAACGTTATTACTACGTATTTGTTACATGCCTGACGTCTCTTTTAATGTTGACAAAAGAGGAAATGAAAGCTTTAGTAATGGAAGACATAGTAGTATACATGTTTATCTGCAACATGTTTTTAATTATTGTGTGCTCTTTGGGATATATAGTACCTAGCATTGCTTAGCTTCTTTACTTTCTGCCTCATCACTTAGCCTAGACAGTTGTACAATTTGAAACGTTGAAGTTGCTTGATTATTCTTGGATGCACACACACGAGTGCAAATCAAACAAAGGCTATATATACACCCACTTTTGATGAGTTTGGTGTACTTTTAAATAGGGACTGGTGAATGTCATCTTGATTTCTTTATCTTGGCCCAAGCGTTAGATCATAGCTAATACTATCTGTTGCATTATTCTCCTCTAAGCCCATGTTGTGCTATTATTTTTTCAGGGGTTATAAACGCTTTTTTAGACGAGATGCTTGAAACATCTGATTTTCTCAAGGATGATTGCCTGAAAATTAATTGCACCATTGATGTAGTGTATCAACGTTCGACTGCTCGAGGTTACCCTCTATTGAAGTCCCAGAATCTGATCCCATTTTGGTATGCTACTGGACAACAAGGATGGTTCGGATATTGTATTTGATGTGTCGGGAGAGAAATTTCATGCTCATAGGTTCGTAATGGTGGCTCGGTCACCTGCATTGCGAGCCGAGTTCTTCGATGATTTAGAAGAAAAAAAGCAGGAGATTGTTATTTCGGAACTGGAACCTGAGGTCTTTAAGGTGAAAATATTCCAGGCATTCCCATCCGGGCTTTCTTATTTTCAGAGTTTTATCTGTGCATTGGCATAATTATCATATTATCCAACCTGCCAATAGATATTCAAGTGAGTGAGAGGTTTTCCAAATTTGAAGTATGTCAATAAAAGTTGGACCTCTTCTAATTTAATTCATTGGCAGGATTGGTTTATGAAATTGACTCTGATTAGATATTCTAAGTCGTATTTGATATTCGTCTAGATAGCATGAGTGGATCAAGTGAGGATTTAAGTTGAATGGTTGCTAGGCGTTATATTGATGCCTTATGGATGATCAGAAGGTTTTTAAACATCGGATAAAAATATAAAAGTGATTGATCAAACTGATTGGTACTAAGATTGATGAAATCTCCAATTCAACAAATGATTATTCTGTGAGTTTCCAAGTTTTTAACTCAGTCAAGTTTTACTGTTCGACCTTTATTTCACAAACAAAGGTATTGACATGTTTTACCTTGGGCTTGGGATAACAAATGAAGAAAATTAATATATTGTCAAGGTTTCTAGCATCGAACGTAGCAAATCCAGAGACATACTTAATGGCTGGAAGATATACAACAGATGCCACTATTTCTTAGTTCCTTTATATGTTCTGCAAGCATCCACAAATACAATAGATGTCACTATTTCTTGGTTCTTTTACATGGCATTTGTTGCTGCGATGGTGGTCAGTGTTGGTGAACAGTGATAATCACCGTGTAATTTCATATTGTCATGATAATGATAACATTGTACTGGGAAGAGGTGGTTGATCATTTTTAGTAAGAAAAATCACGCAGTAACAATAAATTAACAACACTGATCAAAATCGAAGGAATAAGAGTATTTTTACAAGTTTTCCCATTCTACTATTAGTTGCGTCTGCTCCGTTATTTTGTATTGTTAACCATTTTTGTATGCCCTAAAGAAGGATATATACTGTAAATCCACAATAAAATTAAAAAAAAACAACAGTACACCTGCACAGTAATCTGGACTCGGAAGAAGAAAATGGTAGGTCTTTTATCAATTATCGATGTCAACTTATATAATTTTTTAATAAGTTCTTTTTTTCTCTCATTATAAATTTGATATGATAATACAAAAAATATAACCTTTAGTTTAAATGTTATATGCATACAAAAAATATAGTCTTTAGTTTAAATATCTATGAGTTTGATTGTCTAATATGGACAACCATTAGGAATGCTCATCTTTTTTAAAATATATGTATGTAGCAACTTAACCTATTCATTAGTTTTAGTTGTTGTAATGATTCGGCCGATCTAAATGGTTGATGTTCATTATTTTTATATTGGTTAGTTAGAGCATGAATTTTAAAAACTACTTTGTATCTCCTTCATCACAGCACAGAGAGTTGGTATTCATCCCGAGGATATCGCAAACTCCATTTTCGGTCGATGTACCGGTAAGAATGACAACGGGGCAATTTTCATTAAACTAGCAAACACTATGACGATCAACAAATCTCAAGGGCAGTCGGTGAAATTTGTGGGAATAGATTTAACAACACCATTATTTAGTCATGGACAACTTTACGTAGTGTTGTTGAGATTCACAACAACGAGGAAATTAAGGTTTTTGATAAGAGATAAACCAGAAGCAACTTCTACAACAAATGTGATGTATCTTGAAGTTCTACTTTAAATCACTTCGGTGACCTTGATTTACTACGCTTTGTTGGTTAAATGTGTTGTTGATCTACTATTGTAACAAAAGCAAAATACTGAAGAAAAAAATTTATTAAAAGATGGACGCGTTTTTCATACAAGTCGTTCTAACTCACTATATTTTCTTCCATTATATATGCCTCAATGATGGCACTAATTAAATAAGTTATTATTGGTTACATGTGATGTGGATTTTATACGCAACCATGGTACTTACGGGTTAATTATTCGTTCAACTTTATTGGGTATTTGTTTGGATAACATGGCTTATCATAGCATAACACCGTTGCCAATCGAATAACAATAACTAAGTTGCTCAGTTAATAAATAACATTGATTCCATATTTTATGAGTAATAAAATTGACTTATTTACACCGGCGTTTTTTAGGGCGACTCAAAAAGAATTTGGGGTGACTTATTTATACCCATCCAATAGATATGGCTATGGTATGTAAAAATACCTATATACTCTTTCACTAATAAAAGTAGAAAACCTAAACTAATTTTATTTCATTTCTAACTCTTCTTGTTCTCTTCATTTTTACTACCGATTGTGAGAAAAAAATTTATCTTCTTCTTCTCTTCCTCTTGACTACCGATTGTGCGAACAAATTTCCTCGTGAAATTTTCAAAACCAATTCATCGTATCGTCGTTAATCGCCGTACCAAATCATCGTCGATATTTCAATCTAAAGATGACTCGACAAAAACAAACAAGTCGTCAATCTGATAATAGTAATTGGTCAAATTTTATGGAGAGATTAAGAAACAGGGAGATTGTTGAAGAACATAGTGAAGAAGATGAAGAACATGATATAGATACGGAGACTGATTCTGACAATCAGCCTCTCCAGAACTATCTAATGGCTCCAATAAGGTAAGGGTTTACCATTATTTGGGTTTACATTGCTTGAATTGAATGAAATCGTCACTAGAATTTCTAGGGTTTTCGTTGAATTGGTAAGAATCGGTAGTTTCGTATAGGTTTAAACTCCCGATTATGAAAGAATTCATCATTTCTCAAGCACATCGACTATAATCGGTAGTTAGATTTAATCATTAACTACCGATTGTCTTTATGTACCAAAATTTAGGCTTAATCGGCAGTTAATTTTTTTTATCTAACTACCGATTATATTAGATGGTTTCGATGCAGAGGAATATAGTTTTGAATCAATCGGTAGTTTCGTATAGGTTTAAACTCCCGATTATGGTAGAATTCATCTTTCAGCACATCGACTATAATTTGTAGTTATATTTAGTCATTAACTACCGATTTTCCTTCTGTACTAAAATTTAGGCTTAATCGGTAGTTAGTTTTTTATCTAACTACCGATTATATTAGATGGTTTCAATCGGTAGATATGTAGTAGTTGTTAACTTCCGATTAAAATATTTTGAAATTGAAAAAAATGTTAGGGCTGCATCATAATCAGTAGTTATATGTGATTATTGTCTCTCGATTATATTTGCCTTAAAGCCTTTGATTTCTCTTTACCTAATCGGTAGATACGTTTTGTATTTGACTTCTGATTGTTTTGTAATCGTTTGTTATTGTGTTTATTTGACTATCGATTATATGTGTGTCCATAGCTTAGAGTTTTCTGATCCAATTTGTATGCATAATCGGAAGATAATCTAGGACCCGAGCTACCGAATGTGAACAATCGGTTGTTAGTTTGTTTATTTGACTATCTATTATATGTGTGTCCATAGCTTAGACTTTTATGACCCAAAATTGTTATATAATCGGGAGATAATCTAGGACCGGAGCTACCGATTATGAACAATCGGTTGTTAGTTTGTTTGTTTGACTACTGATTATATGTGTGTCCATAGCTTAGACTTTTATGACCTAAAATTGTTGCATAATCGGGAGATAATCTAGGAGCCGAGCTACCGATTATGAACAATTGGTTGATTTTTATGTACTTTTTCTACCGATTATATAGTGATTAAATGATGTCTTACGAGCTAATTGTTCTTTATTTTGTTTTTTTAGGGAAAGATGAGCTAAGCAATCCCAAGATACAGTTGTTTCGGGGCCTCGTCGTGAAGGGGGTAAGAAAGTAACATCTAGTGAAAGAAGAGAAAAGATCGCTAGCGGAATCTCTATCACCGAAGAAACTCAACCAAGTTTACAACCAAGTGTTCCTCAAGTTAGAAACCAAAAAGAAGGAGAACCAAGTGCTCCACAAGTTAGAAACCAATAAGAAGGAGAACCAAGTGTTACACAAGGACAAGAAGAAGGTACAAAGAAGGTAATTAAGAATAAATGAGGACATCAAGTCCCCGCCTCTTTGAAGATGAAGGGTATTGAAGTAGGCCAAATCCCTGGTTTACCAAGAGATGGAGAAGATCTGTTATTTGGATACAAAAACTCATGGGCCAAAGAAATTTATTCAAATGAGGTAATAATTATAAAACACCATTCTTAAGCTATTGTCTTTTTATTCGTAGAAGTGTTAACGAATATTCTAACTATTTATAATTCGTCGTGTATATTAGGACCATTCTCATGCGGTTCGTTTACTCAAACCTACAGATGCACCAAGAAAAATGAAAGATTGGCCGTTAGATGGTGAGTGTGAAAGATTCAAGCAAATTATTTATCACTCAGGATTATCTACTGCTGTTGAGAATTCAATGTTAGAGAATGACCGGGTGTCGATATCAGCCTTCATGGAGAGAATGTATCTTGAGACCGACACCCTCCATATGCCGTTTGGAGAGATGACGATCAACCCAGATGATGTGATGCAAATTCTTAGTTTCGCTGACTATGGTATATCCATCAAGTTCGATTACGTGAAGCAGTTAAGCTGGGAATAACTTTATTTTTACACTCATAAGTTCCTTGGTTGGGATCGAGTGACGTCCGACATTGAGTTCAACTGGTGCTTTCGTTACAAAACTAGACAGTTCAGCATGGTCCACTTGATGAATATGTTCAAAGGCACCAAGGATAAAGAAGAAATGAATCCAGAGTTTAGCGATGACGAAGTGAATGCTGCATCCACTGCATATCTCCTTTGTGTTTTGGGATGTGTTATTTTCCCCAATTGTAGTGGTAACCGGGTCGACGCCAACCTTCTACAACTATTGCATCATCTCAATAAAGTTCGTGATTACTCGTGGGGCACCGCATGCTATACGTACTTGATGGAAGAGTTAAGAAAGGCATCGAGAGAATCAACTAGCCAAATTGTCGGGAATGTGAGCCCACTACTTGTATTTTGGTAACTCTATTGATGCTTTGATTGTTATTTATTTTTTTCTCTTTTAAGAATCAATTTTCTCATATTTGGTTTGATATGTACACTAGACATGGATCTATGACCACTTCTCGTTCTTCGATTTTGCCAAAGAGAACCCGATATGGCAGAAAAGAACACCCAAAGGAACAAAATACATCTTCGACAACAAACGTTCAAGGTCTAAAGAGCAACTGTTGATTTCTTTGAGGAGGAAATTAGACTTGATCACGTCCAAAAATGTATGCTTTGATCCATACAAGGAAGACCGAGCTAGTGGACATATAGCGGGAAGTTCTGAATTGTCGTTTTATTATAGACCCTTGTGGAACCCCACATGATATGTTATGTACAATGCCTCAAGGGTGATGCGTCAACTCGGTTATGTACAAGAAGAACCTTGGAGTCACATGTGTGGCAAGTTCAAATTGGACGTGGAGAATTGTGTATGTGGTAAGGACTTTATCACATTAGTTTACTCTGGTAACCCATCCGTTAAATATTGGAATAAAAGGATGCAATATTTGATCAGCGATGGGATACCTGTCAACCGAGGTGATGAAGTACATCCAGACTATATGGAATGGTACCGGGAGCATTCTCATCTTTATGTGATCCGTGAAGATAAAGGAAAAACCACCAAGGTTTCCAATTATACTTGTATCATCAAAGACAAACCTTCTGGTTATGAAAGGCTGGTACGTAATGTTCTTTCCTTTTAATTTTAATATTACGGCTCAATATTTTAGATAATAATCGTTTGATTGTTATTGCATAAAAACAGAAAAATAGGTTTGCGTTTTTCTCCAAGAAGATTGTTGGGTGTATAAAAGCGGGAGTGCCTTTATTAATTGAGAAGCTAAAAGAGCATAAAGACCTAATGGATAACATTGATAATGAATCTCATGCAAGTAAGTTTGGGGATAAAGCTTCGAATAAGCCTAAGAGACCAGCAGTAAGCCCAGTAAAAGATTTCGTGGTTCATCGAGTGCTGATGATGAAGCCAATGTCCCTGATGCTGAAAGATATGTCCCTGGTGCTCGTCGTCCTCGTACTAAAACCAAAAATTCTAGAAACTATATTGTGGTTGTCTTGTTAGAGAACATCATTTTCAATTGATTTGCAAGAAACTTGTTTCAAATTATAAGTTCTAACATCATTTTCATACTAAAGCCAACCTAGTTTTTAAGAGTTTTTTCGGATTATAAGTTCTAACATTATGTTTAATGTTAATGAATGGTTTACTTTATGGATGATGAATGTATGTTAGGTTCTTTTTGTGAATTATCGATTGATTTGCAAGAGATTCGTTTTTCATAAGTAACTTTGTTGAAATTTTACATTACAATCAGTAGATAAGTGGTATGGATTACCTACCGATTAAGCTTGTTGATCCACAATCGGATGATAATTATCTACCGATTACACCTGCTGATCCTAAATCAGTTGATAATTATCTACCGATTACACCTGCTGATGGAACTGCTTGGTTTCTGGACACATTTTACATTATAATCGGTAGTAAATAAAGTTTCATAGACTACCGATTATGGAGTTTTCAAATGTTGGAAATTTGATAAATTTTTCAATTTTAAATTTGGGGCAACATATACAATCGGTAGTAAATAAATTTTCTTAGGCTAACGATTATGGAGTATGAATATTTTTAAAACTTGATAAATTTTTCAATTTCGAATTTGGGGCGACATCTATAATCGGTAGTTAATAAAGTTTCATAGACTACCGATTATGGAGTATGCAAATGTTGGAAATTTGATAAATTTTCAATTTTGAATTTGGGGCAACATCTACAATCGGTATTAAATACATTTTCTTAGACTATCGTTATGGAGTATGAAAAAATTCGAAATTTGATAAAATTTTCAATTTCGAATTTGGGACAACATCTATAATCAGTAGTAAATAACTTTCATAGACTACCGATTATGGAGTATGCAATTTTTAGAAATTTGATAAATTTTTCAAATTTAAATTTTGGGCAACATATACAATCGCTAGTAAAAAAAATGTTAGATTACCGATCATACCTGTTGAGTACAATCGGGTGTTAATTATGTACCGATTAAGATGATGGAACTGATTGGTTTCTGGACACATTTTACATTACAATCGGTAGTAAATACATTTTCTTAGACTGCAATTATGGATTATGAAATTTTTTTCAATTTCGAATTTGGGGCAACATCTATAATCGGTAGTAAATAAAGTTTCATAGACTACCGATTGTATAAATCGGAAAGTAATGGTGATCCCGATACTTCCGATTGTTTATATTCGTATGAACTTAGTGTACATATTTTTTGTACACTCTTGTTACACCAGGCATCTACAACTCTCTTTTTTTAGAAAAAGAGCCATTGGGACACTAATCTATATAAGGAGGGTGACCTCTTCTCATTTATGTATCTCCAGTACATTTTAACTCTCCAATATCGAAGTAATCATCTTCAAGATTAGTGGCTCAATCGTTCATGATAGAAAAAGATTTATTGCTATGTAGGCACTATGTGCAATTCTATCAGAGGCGACGAGAAGAACGTTATGAGTTATTTTGAGAGCATTCACGAACATTTTTGCGTTGACACCGGTAACCCCAATAACCGTAATAGAGCTGATCTTTTTAATCGATTTAATTGCATAAGCAAAGAAGTTGATCCATTTGTGAATTTAACTTATTTTTTCAATCGATATCGTTTGGGGGGTGAAACCAATGTAGTCCATACCGGATTTCGGTTCGTACCGGTCGAAAGCGATACACTGGTACGCAGGTATACTGGAAAAATTTCGGTTTTAAATATCGGCGAAATATCGGTCTATATATTTTATACCTATAATTTTATGAAAAAATACTAGTTCATATTTTATAAATATAAATATATTTTAACACGTTATAACAAACGTTTTTTCACAAAGTTTAGAAAGAAAAACTAGTACTCATCCAAAATATATAGATTCATAGATTTCATACAAAGTTCAAACTGGAAACACAAGAGAAACAAGAACAACTTCAAAGTTCATCGTCTAAAATGTTAATTAAACATGAATATTACAATTCTAATCAAGATCATTAGATTAATTATAGATATTATCATATGCATATACAATTCTAAAATACCATAAAAAAATATGAGTAACAATTGAAAACCTTAAAACAAGGATAAGTTTTTTTTTTTTATTTTTTTTTTTATTTAAAAAAAAAATCGGTCGTACCGGTCCATACCGGACGTACCGGTCAAACCGTTACAGTCCATACCGACCGATTTTTTCGGTTAAATACCGTTTACCGGTATACCAGATTTCGTTTCGCTTTTCGGTCGAAACCGGTAAAATCGATGATATACCCCGGTATGGACTACACTGGGTGAAACTAATGATGAAGTTCTAGCGAGATATTTTGAGGAATGGCGACGACGGAAACGATCAAATTACTGTTACGAAGCTCGTTTCAATATCCTTAAGGTGATGGACAGATTACCCGTTTAAGGTTCGTCCACTCCACTTAAGGTGAAGGGCATTCCCCAAGACAGAATATGAATCACATAATAATTACCATGGATACATAATCGGTAGTTAGAACATACTATTATCTACCGATTATAGTCTTTGTAGTAACTTTTTGAAAATATTATGACGATACAACTCTCTATAGGTAAAATAGGTTTTTCGTGTTTAATTTTTTAGTATAATCGAAAGTTATTGTTGTCATATGTCTACCAATTGTCTCACTTGATTTTAACTTGATTTCCTGTTGACAATATTCAACATAATCGGAAATACAATGTAATTGTCTACTTTTGATTGTTCAAATCGGAAGATAATGGTGATCCCGATACTTCCGATTGTACAATATAATGTTGTCAAAAAACTTTCTCCATGTTACATAATGACGATAACACAAAAAACATAGCAATGTTCAAAATACATGTTCAACTAAACTACTTACCATCCTCGGTCAAATCAATTGGGTCTTTGGCAAAGTTTGTTAAACGATCCTAACGCTCCATGTTGGACTCGTATTGTTTCAACCACTCCTTGTAATGGTTAGTTGGGAAGTAATCTGACCACCTACTCAATGGAGGTAATGGACAATCTTCCGTTAACCTTAAACTGATAAAATGATTGTTATTAACCCATGCCATAATGATTCGTCTATCCTTGACCGACTCATCACAAACCGTCTTTGTGGGTGTAAATGTAACACTCACTCCTAAGGAAGGAGGACAGAAATAATGTACCACGCAGCTCAAAACATCCGCTAAAATATACCCACATTTCGGCATTACCATCCAATACTTGGACCCGATTGTCTTCAATCCCTTTCGGTATTTTACACGAGTATATAACTCTTTGAACTCTTGTTCTCTAACATGTCTATCTACTTCTCTCATAATTTCAATATAGAATTCTTTATCCTCCAATAGTTGGGCGACCATCTTATTTCTTAAATATTACCATTGGGTGATATTCTCGGTAACCGCCTCACGAAAGTCTCATATTTGTTTCAAAGCAACGTGAAAACCACAGTTGCCATCCCCATCGGTATCGTCGGTGGACAAAACAAATGGTATAATGAGTAGAGGGAGTTGTTCCAAATACTCATCGTATTTTGTATACGTACCTCGATTTGGTCTTCCGTGTATAGCTTGGGTTTGACTTACTTGAGAAAGAATCGTAGAGACCTTAGGTTTGTCTTGTCGTGAGCTTGGTCCACCTTGATCCTTTCTTGGACGACCCCTTTTCCTTAGAGACGACACATCTTGATACTCAGCTTCATTATGCTCATGCCTAGAAAGCTCTCGTTGACTAAATAACCATTCCTTCAACTATTTTCTTTGAATTAACCTTGGTTTTTCGGTATTCGGCCTACCCATCGCCTTTCCTTTTATTAGTTCTTCAACAACCTTTAGACAGGGGTGAAGGGCTTCCTCTAAATGATGCATCAATATTTGCTTTTGTGTCCCATTTGACGTAGAGTAACGCTCGAGTATTCGTGCAAACATTTTCGTCTCCACGAACGACGCACCATCAACCATCGAGGTGTTTGGAGTGAAAGATGATTGCTTCCAAAAGGGATGAATATCATTAATGTCAATCACTTCAATATACCTACCAAGCATGTGACGATACGGGAGTCCAATACCTATCATCGTCTTGCAATTGTAAACCATAGTCTCATCATCGTGATCTCTATACAACTCCAATTGTTGTATCATGTAATTTATTACAGACCAAGAAACTTTATAAATTATACCCCTTAGAATATTTTTATGTTTTAAATATTCCAACGGGAATCTATGCCGACTTTTTTCCATTGAACCGTAAATCTTAGTGAGGTCACGATTGGTGAACTGATGGATTGCTTCTTGGACCGACACAATCCTATTTTGACTACTGACTAATATTTCCTTTAATCGTCCATGGGACCCCTCTGCAATGCTTGTTGCCTCGTTCTTGAAGTTCTGATATTAATATGTCCATGCAAACACAAACTTATCCTTATGCGGTCCCAACCATTGTGTTTTGCAATACTTAACTGGTGTGGGATAGTTCTTGCTCCATTCATCCTCAAAGTTCTTCAAGTTGTATTCATAAACTTCCTTCGTCATCAACCAAACTAGCATATCCCATGCTTTTAGAAATTAAGACCACTTTATTCCATCCTCGGCCCACTTTTCATCAGCTAACCTTTTCTCTTTTTCTCGTTCTCCCAAGGTTCGTTTACTAATACGTTTATCCTCTTCCTTCGACCTCTTGGTACCTTTGTTTCGTTTTTTAGATTAGATATGATGTCTGCAATTGAATTTGATGTTGCATTGAATGTGCCACGTACAAAGCAAATTTTTGGCGGAAACACTACCTTTATTGCATTCATCAAGGCTTGATCGTTATCCGTTACAAAAACCCTTGGAAAATATTCGTCATTATAAATCGACCTTAATGTTTGCAACATCCAAATGAAACTCACATCGTTCTCAGCATCTATTAAACCCTATGCCACCGTAAATGTACATTTGTCCGAAGTGTAGCAAGCAATGTTCAACAACGGAATGTTGTACTTGTTTGTATTGTAAGTAGCATTTATCAACAAAATTTGATGAAAGCATTGAGCCAATTGGATCATCTTCGGATGTGCCAAGAAAATACGAATCACTTTACCATCCCTTTCTTCTTTTCTCAACGTGTAATTGTGTTTCTCGGCTAACCACTCTGATTGTTGCATAACCATTCGACCATCCCATTCCGTCCTTTTGATCGTTGCTAGCGCCGACTTAATTGTAGAAAACGAAGACAAGTTGTTGGGGTTATCCGCCTTTATCTTAGATAGGATTGCACTCGTTTTCATTATGTTCCTCATAGACTTCACCGTCTCCATTTTCTTTGGTTTTAACTTGGCAGCCATTACGTGCCCAACAATACTTTCTGGATCTTCATGGTTGTGACGACCATTAGCAACTCTAAACATTTTTCATACTTTACCTTCCTTACCGTCGGGCTTACTGAAGATAATCTTAAATGGGCATCCAATCTTCTTAGAATTACCTCAGTATTTCCTCTCCGTCTTCTTTACGTATTTATGATCCTTTCCCACGTGACTCTTTCGCTCGCCACCTCTCTCACAAATCATTTCAAATCGATCAACCCTCACGCAATTGTTCTGAACTACAACGCACATCTTCTCTTTTGCCTTGTTGATAAGTTATTCCTTTGCCTCCGCCTTACTTCCAAATGTCTTAATGTGCATATAAAAAAACAAATATCATAATCCTAACCTTGTAACATACATTCTTAGAACAAGACAAGAGTGGTTAGGTAGCATACCAAATCATTTGCATAGTGTAGGGAAGTATCAGGACCCTCATATGGAACATGATTAACCGATTCAACAATCTACATAAAATAACAATGAGTTAGACAACAACAATCGGTAGATAATTATGTTCCTGTACTACCGATTAACAAAAATCGGTAGTTAATTATATCCCCGTACTACCGATTAACGACAATCGGTAGTTAATTATGTTCCCGTACTACCGATTATAGAAAGAAATCAAGATAATTTTTGTACACAAGAAAAAATATAATCGGAGGTTTAATTTGTTAAAAAACAACCGATTAAAATGGAATCGGTAGATAAATTTGACCTTTAAACTACCGATTATAAGGTACAAATTTTTAAATTTAATTCAATTCTGTCTACAATCACATTCGGTAGATATGTGATTTTACAAACTACCGATTCTAAATCGATAGATAAAAATATTCACCCACTACCGATTGTGAAAGATGAAGAGTTAGAAATTGTGTAAGTTTGGAGAAATTCATTTTTGGGGCGAAAACTATAATTGGTAGATAATAATTATTCCTAAACTACCGATTATGAAATCAAAATTCGAACAGAATTCAATTTGAGGAATTTGTTTAATCGGTAGTAATCATTCTTCGTGAGACTACCGATTATACCATAATTTTGGCACATGCGTGTGTAATCGGTAGATATGGTACTCCAGCATCTACCTATTCTGGGACGTCCATGGTATTAAATGCATGCAAAAATGTTTTTTTTTTAATGATCACATACAAACGCATACAAAGTGGGGTTTTGAGCTTCTTAACACAATACCTGATTGTTTGATGCATTATTATCTTCATTTTGATGTGATCCATCGTTTTCTCTCGTTAAATCGTCGTCTAGGTTCTCTTTCACACCAAAATTTGGATCATCCAACAAATATTCCAAATCGTCATCTCTAAACGTCATTAAACCTTCAATATTATGTTCTTCATGATGTTTCTTACCTTCTTCCTCATACTCATCCATGTTTGTTATTGATTTTAGGTAAAACCTAGTTTTCCCAAACTTCTTCTTTTTCTTCTTCTTTAACACACTCTCTATTTCTTTTCTAAAACTATAACTCAAATAATTTTCTAACACTAAGGGGTCGTTTGGTTCGGGTAATTGGATTCCTAAGAATTGGATTATGGGGTAATCCAATTCCTAGAATTGAATTCCAATAAATGGATTCCTTAATCAAAAAAATAGTGTTTGGTTGGGGGAATTGAATTGCATGGTAATCCAAATATCTAATATCTCTTAAATACCCTTACTCTTTGATATTCTATTACCTACACTAAATTGTTCAAAAATTCAAAATTTAAAATTCAAATTTTGGTTGACATAATTATATTACATGGTAATTGACATGTTAATTTTAAAATTTTAAATTTTAAATTTCTAAACCAAAATTTTGTTTACATGACAATATGCATTAGTGTGTATGTGTCGAGAAAGGCATTTAAGCAGATGCCAAGAGCCAAAATGTTACAAAAGATGATATAAAAATGAGGAACCAAGTGATGAAACCCAGAGCTATGGAGATTTGGAACCTGCTGCATGGGTGGCGCTTGCAGAAGCCCATGTCTTTCGTATACAGAACAACAACCCCGGCTGAAGAACATGCAGCTGCAAGTGACAGTGTAGCAGTTACCTGCCAATTCAAAATTTATTTTCCATAAGATTGTCTTTCATTCCTCCAGAAATAATTGCTGATCGTAGTAGCCAAGTTTGTCTTTCATTTCGTTTTGCTGCTGTGGTACTTTTCTTCCTTCATATTATGTAATGGTTCACTGGTTTGGTTGCTAATTAAACTTGTTGAGACTCGAGCATTTTTCTGTACGCATCCACAAAACCAGTAGGGTTCCATATCATTAGATTGGGGTGCTATATCTAAGCAATTGCTGGAGCATAGGAAATGAAATAAATAAAGTGAATTAAATCAAAACATGATATTACTCAAGATAGACAACTGCAAAACAGCATTCCCGACAACAAAAATTAAGGTGTGGGTAGTGCGGCGTTAGTAAGATAAGACAGCAGAAACCATGAAACAAATGGCTCTCAGATCAACATACGGTGCTTGGCTGGAACTTTACACATTCTGCAGTAACAAACTTTTAATAATTGAGCATTTTTAGCATGCTAAAATTAAACACGATAGCACTGTCCTCATACATGACTAAATATTTGAAAATCTTATACACGTTACCTGGAGGAGGATAAAAAAATAATTAAGAGAGACATTATATGTTTTTACGTACAGAATTTTGAATATAGTTAGATGAAAAACAAACAAATTGCAGGATGTAAGGGACAACATTAATACATCAAAGACTAATTAACGCATGCACAGATAGAACTAGAAGATGTGGTTTTCATTGATAAACACCAGATAACAATGTCTCGGGTTTGAGGCAAAAAATGTTAAGTAGATCAAGGAAAATAATCTCAATGAAGGCATTTTATGCTGAGAGTCTCGTGACTCTATAGAATAACATTTCTACATAGTGGCTAAGGGTGAAATAAAACAGTTGTGTATCAGGTGGTGTCTCTTTGTAGCCTGCAGCAAGAACCTTATACTGTTTTATGTTATTCCAGTGGGACAATGATAGCTCACTGCAGCAGGTAGTCAGGAAACTTGTGGTAGAAAAAAAATATTATGCCTCAGAGAGGTCAACATGAAACTCTGGGAGAACGTCAAAGCTTGCAAAAATTAGAATCAGTTAACAAAAATCACATGGTCTAACTATAAACAATGGGCTAACATTTTACTTATCAGCATGCCCATGAGAAACCTACACAAGGTGAGGTCTATCTATCCAGCTCAGGATAACACTTCCAGAGCAGTAAACAAAACCGAAAAATGCACTAAGTTATTTTTTTGTATGTATGATTAAAGCAACAAAAACCTAAGCAACATACTATTCTGAGTGCACCTCTGCCTGCGAATTTTTCTTCTGACGAGGATGTGGATGCAGAATATAGAGTACTTGATATAGCTGAGAGATGCTTCCGCTAATTGATCCAAACTTGATTTACGAGAACGATTCCCACCTTCACTTGTTCGTGATAGATAAGATATAAATTTTTCCATGAATGTTAAAGGATATATAGAAAAGATATCACCACAATAAGAGGAATCAAGGAGCACATAATGCCAATGTCACAGTACCCCAGAATTGATGGAGAAAGCAACCAAAAAGCAATCTAGACATACAATGTGTGCAGTCCATCAAAGTGTATACTACGCAATTATATGAGCATGATGATCAACATAAATTAAAAGAATGCCACAAGAGGTCAAAGTCGAACCACACTGTTACCATCAGTTGAAGTAGCATGATCAAAGAGCTGGAACTCTAGCAAGGCATTCCTGTTGACGAGAAATGATTCGGTTGCCAATTATTTTCCATAAGATTGTCCAAAGGAACAAACTTGGCTACTACGATCATGGCAAAACTGAAACTGAATAGGAAACTCTCTACAAAAAAATAAATATAATACAATACACATTTAGAATCAAATTGGCATTGAACTGAGTAAATTGAAAAAAATCAAACAAACACACTGCTTAATAAGTATCATCTGGATCCATATCACCTTCGAAGAATCAAGCAATACATGCTCATAACTACTATCCACCAAAACTAATCACTCGGTTACTAACCCCGTAAATAGAACCCCTAACTCTGCCTAGTACATAGAACAAAAGATAACAAACATACGAAACCTCTTATAGATAACAAGAGCTAAGTTAAAAATTTACAGAAACACCTAGGAACCTTTCACCTCAATCGAAAATATTCATATTAGGTCGAAAATCAAAAGTGAATCAAATCAAAAAGTTATCCTCAACTTTTTAAGATGAACAGGAAATCAAGCAATATTATACGTACCTAATCCTCAAGATGATCAGAAGAGAAATTTGATCTTCCTTTGCTGCATCGTCTCAATCTCTTCTCTCGGTTCTCTCTTCTCTCAAAGCTTTCTGAAAATGAAACGTGCCATTTTGATTTGAAAAGGATAATGTGGTAATTTTGTTGATAATTCCATATTTTCCCTTGGAATTGGATTACATTCCATTCATTCTTGGGTGGAATAGAAATGAAAGGATCCAAAGGAATTGGATTCCTTTGGAATTGGATTCTGGATTTTTTGGGCTGTTTGGTTGGGGGTAATTGGGCTGATTCCCTTGGAATCCAATTCCTGGGCTTCCAATTACCCCGAACCAAACGGGCTATAACTATAACCAAAATTAACTAACTATTTAATCAACATTAAAACTAATTAAACAAGGACATATTAGCCATTAAATAAAATATATGGATAAGGGGTGGGCTAATATTACTTCTTAGTGTCCTTATTTTGATTTATTAGTCGTCCCAAATTCTTTTCGGATCGTCCTTAAAAACGTAAAATTATTTACCATATCTCTGAATGATATTATATCTAATAAAATTATTATTTCAAAAATACCAATTATAAAAAATAGTTCATGCCGTTATGACACAGATACAAACCTAATATATATATATATATATAATTTTCATTTCCCCCACATATTTTTACTTACTGCATGTGAACTAGAGAAAGGACTCAGTGGTGGAATCCAGTGGCGAAATCCACAAGATATTTTGGGAGATTTTTGTTTTCATATCCACACTCTTTTTGTTTCTGCACTTGTGTCAGACTTTATTGGGATCCAATTTACTATTTATTGGAAGGAGAATCGCAAAGCGTAGCTCTACTCCTCTACCAGAAAGATACGATCTCGCCCAGGTATATATTCCTACGTATATCCTACCGGTCAATGTAGTCATTATTCATTTTGTTAGTTTCTATTTTAGGGTACTCTATTGAGCCCCAATGCTAAGCAGTGCCTAATCTTATACGACACTTGTATTGCATATGTATATTACTAACGCATGGGCAAATACTGATGAGGGAGTGCTCTTAAGCATAACCTTCAAACCCCACATCACTCCACAATGGGATACTGTGCAGTAGTGGGTTAGTGTGCGTGGTTTACTCTAATCTTTGATCCTAGATTATTGGTTGATTATATTTTGATATTTCATGAAGTTTCATATATATATATATATAAAATAATATTATTGGTTGATTATATTTTGATATTTCATAAAGTTTCATATAAAAATATATATAAAATAATAGTGATAATCACCTTATCTTTTTATATCCTCTGACCAAATCTTTCTTTTCTATCAAAGTAATAATAAAAATTTATTATTACCCGTCTATTTTTATATTCTCATATTATCGAGCAATGGTTCCTCAACATCTGAATCTATTTTTATAACTTTTTTTGTGTTATTTTATTTTTTCTGATGATATGAAAAAGAACAAAATGGTTGTCTGATATATGGTCACCAACCATTGGTCTGCCTTGGGAGAATTGGGAGTGGAATGTTAGACACCCACCCTTTTGACAAACCTCATATATCTAAACCATCTATCTTCTGATAAATATTACTGATGTCATGGTGTAGGGGAGACACTATTATATAGGTTTTAAGATAACAATTATTGATTCAGATGCTAATGATAGTATGGTTTTGGCCGAATCTAAAATTTTAGATTCATAACTATATCAATAATTTTGAATGATCAGGGATCAAAAATAGTTCTATTTGAGCCGATCATCAAAAATAGTTCATAAGAAAAAAATAACCACAATAATTTGAATATAAATCTTAGTCTCATTATTCTAATTCAATTTGGATTCAATCTTTAAGATTCAGATGATGATCAGACATATTATATTTTTAGTTTGGGGTTTTCAACCCAATTGATCAAACAAAAAATAAAATACGAATATTCGTTGATCATAATATAAATAGATACTATGAATCATATTTTTCTTTAGAACTTTCGTTAGATACGGGAGATGGCCGGATTCAATTTTATTAGCTTATTAGCACTCTGTCAATTCTTTTATATCCGTTTACCAAAAAAATAATTCTTCTATATCAAACAACCAGAGTGGTTTAGTTTAAAGAACCCATGATTACAGGAAATTTGGCTCCACAACTTAGGCTTAGCTACGTATATTATGTGCAACTTTCACCGAATTAAAGACGACCCTTTAACTATAACCATTTATTAATGACGTAGATCACCGATTTGAGGTGTTGTCCACCCACTATAGGTAACGTTGACCCTACTCTTTTACAAAGTTTGGTCAGTTAGAAATCACAGTAAATATACATATTTAATTTTTCTTATCTTATTTAAGAATATAAATTTAACAGTAGCCGTTTATTAAAGATGATTAAACGTCGATCGTCGATTTACGGTGTTTTCCATACACTGTAGGTAACGTTGACTCGGTATAATTAAGTATTGGATGTAAACGAAGTGTAATAATTTTAGAACAAAATAGTCAATAGGAGAGTGGGTTTCTTTAACCCCTAAATATTTACACCAATCAAATTATGCCAAGTGTCCTTACCAAAACTCTTGTTTCACCAAACCACAAAAATTTTATTTCGGTCAATAAGAAGCGAAGGTTTCCTTACCGGTCAACGTGGGAACTTTATATATCTAGACCTTTAAATTTTTAGATATATGCTTAAATTCTAATAGGAAGAAGAACAAAGCCAACAAACAATATATATATTTAAATTCTAATAGGAAGAAGAACAGAGCCAGCAAACAAAATACATATGAAGATTCATGCATTCACTAAGAATGTGATGAGGAGGGAGTCATCTACAACTACAAGTATTTTGGAGTTAACCCCAGCCAGACTTTGTCGCTGTGAGTTTTCTAATTTTTTTATTTTTTTGATTTTTTTTCTTAATTAGTTTTTATACTATAAGATACAAGTGGATTCTATTAGATCCAACGGCCAGGATATATTCTCCACTTGGTAATGGTGGTCAGGATCTATCCCTTTTTATCTCACTGTTCCCTATACATTTTTTTCATCCTACCGCTCTGAATAGGAGTCAATCGGATTCCCCCTTCATGCGTAACTCCCAACCGCATTAACTGCGAACCCCATTCCTACACCTCCTTTTTCATGTTTTGTAATGATTTCTTTTGTCCTCCCATTCGGTCGATTCTGCTATTTCATGTTAGCAAGCTCATCCCTTCCCCCTTCAATCCACCACTGTTCCGCCGCTTGATCAGGTCTGTTGAATGAGTGTCTGATATGCTTCTGTTATCATCCATCTAGCGTTTTTATTTTACATGTTTCAATTAGGGTTCCTTATAGGTTTACCCAATAAAATCGATTGATCTGTTCCCCAGCTGTTCAAAAAGTCTCGAATCCTCTTTGTTTTTGTTATGATCCTAAAATTTAGATTTGTTTACGGGCTTCTGTGATTTTTAATGAAACATATTTCATCATTCAACTGAAGTTTTAATTTAACATGTTTTTATTGGGGTTCCTTATTACGAATGGTTTTTTTGATGAAGTATGACATTTACTTGCTCATGCACCGTAGCCAAGTAGATCTCCATGTCTTATTATGGTTTCTAGGGTTTTAAAAATACGTTTATGGTTATCTGTTTGTATTATTGATTACTGATGTTTGTTATTGAGTATTGTTTTAATTGGTGTTCTTTTTTTCCTGATCTGTAAGATCCGTAGATCAGTTTTAATCTAATTTGCTGAATATCCTATCATATTTCTTGAGGTTCTTTTTCCATGCATCTAATTTTGTTTGCTATAAAATGACATCTCAGATCCTGGTTAACCCCCAGAATGGCATCGCAAATCACACTCGCTCTTCCAAATGCAGGAACCTCCGTTGAAAAAACCGGGTTAAATTGCTTCCGCTCCCTGGCCGAAGGGAATATTGAAAGTGTTGTGGTTAGGGTCAGTAGGAAGTGGGAAGAGTTTGATCTTATGTTCACCAAGCGTGGATTTGGTTATTGTTGATGCACAGGTAATGTTCAGTTCTGTATACACTGTTTAATGCCGGAACCATTTCTGAATTGCTAGAATAAACATCTTTGTTTTATTCTTTAGCTTTTTTTGAAATGTTGATGGCTGTTGTCCACTGCTAACTCATTCTTGACTTTAGGGTTATGAGTTGCACGTCGTTATTTAATCTGTAAGTTTGCTGATGAGATTATCGAAGGCCGTTTGTATTCCATTGACAACTTGCATCTTACCTCTGCCAAAGCGAAGTTCCGTCCTGCCTACAGTCAAAAGAGGGGAATATTTGCAAGGGAAACCTCCCTTGCTGCTTTAGAAGATGATCCCGATTTCATCGTTCCTATCAAATTCCGCTTCACCAAAATTCAAATGCTAGGACCGAAACATAAGAACCTCTATCTCACATGTATATTAAATGTCCTCACAGATATTTTGTGTTATAAGCCATATATCTAAGCTATTTTTCCACATTTAACGATGTAGATGTAGTTGGTTTCCTTAAAACCATTATAAACAATAAAGCTCCAAGGTCTATTTAAGGGGTGAGAAAATATGGATGATACCTGCGACAGAATTTTTCACCATATATTATGGAACTTCATCATGGCAGGACAAATCAACGGCACAACAACCAACAACATGATGGCTTATCTAAGGAAACAATAGCCCAGAAGATCAATCCTATCAGGTATGAAAATGTATCTGAAAGATTACAGATGAAAGCATATTTTAGTGTGATTTTGATTTGTAAATTCAAACTATTAACTATGGATTGTATACGATAATTTGATGCATTACATTGTTTCTAATACACAGGAACTAACCTAGAGGAATCAAACAATCGGAGCGTTGAGAGGATTGGAGAAGAAAGTTCTGTATATGGACGAAAACACAGAATCACAATTGCAACGTTAAGTGACAATGGAGTGATTTCTGATTTCGAAGTTTGGCCTAATCTACTGACATGATGCCTTTCCCCAATTGTACAACTTCAGAGATACTGACGCTTCCTCATTGCAGGTCTGGGATCCATTAACTGTACTAGCGCACATAACACACTTTGTGGATAATTGGTACACGATGTGCTGTCAGGAATGCAGGGGGAATTGAAAAATGCACGCGGCCTGGAGCAATGTCAACAGTGCTTAAGATACATTCGACCAATTCAAAGGTAATATCTACATTTTTAAATATGGTATACAGAATGTTTATCAACAACTGATACATAAATTCAACATAACCTACACAGGCTGCACCTAAAAACGATGCTCACCGATGGAACGGGAACCACAACATTCGTGGCGAGGGGAATTGTGGCAGAGTCAGTGATAGGCCGTACGGCGGCTCAGTTGTCGCGAATAAGAGAGGTATTTTTTTTTAAAGATGCTCAGAATATTATTATGTAAGGATAGTATTTTAATGACCCATTGAGATAGAAGTTTAATTATTACTATTTCATCCATGACTGCTCTAGCCGGTTAGTTGGTTAATCCATCTAAGAATTCAGAGTGTTCAGAATCTGTCATTTTATAAGAAAATTACTATTGAGGTTCTGTAACAAATGCAATGTAGTTAATGTTTTCGAATAAACAAATGCATAATCTCCAAAATTAACACGATGTCTATAGAGGTTCTCCATCAATGGAACCTACAGCTGTCGTACATGCTTTCCGAAAGCTATGGATTTTTGTTGCATTTACACTGTAAAAATAACCCATGTCATACCAAATACAGAGGACATGTACTGCACCTAATAACCGCAGATCTTAAACCATTGATCACTTTTGATTCCTTTCTTTTGCATCAGGCTAAGGAAGTTCAGCATGTGTTCGAGATTCTCTACGGCATCCTGCATCGTCAAATGGTGTTCCAAGTACTGTCGCCAACATATGCTGAGAAGATGGCTGGCAGTTTTGAAGTTACCAATGCATTTGTAAAGCCTAAGTCCTGGGCGGAACACTTTGTCGATGACTTTAGTTCAGAGGTAAGAACACTCACACCTCTCAAAATATAATTACTGCGTGTTAACAACTTTGCCGTCTAATTGTGCATACATTAGAAAATCAAAATATGATGATTTTATGGGTTAAGATTACACAAAACTATGCAATCTAATTATAAATTCCACATATCAAAATGTAATTGAATATGGGTTAAGATAAGGATTATTATCCAAAATGTAAAATGGACGTATCATCTAATCAGGATTACTATAGGATAATATTTTTCTCATATTAATTGATGGATTAGTATGTGTTAATCAGGTTTACTATATGAAAACATGGTGTAAGTGCAGTTTCTTATATGTCGACATGCTTAGCTTAAGCAATCTGCTGGGAGAACTACTGTAGACATTTTCGACAAATATCTATTCTAATTTGTCATCTAATTGTGCTTTACGAATTCCAGGAACCACGGCAGAATGGGAAAATGGATATCCAAGCTTCACCACCAATTTTGCAGATGAACAACATGAGGATAGCATGTGAATCGCTGGGAACGAAACAGATAACGGATGAAGAGGGAGCATACGACAAGACCGTGAAGGGGGTGCATGTGGAGACTTCAATGGACGATATAGATTAGTTGATTTGGCCTAATCTATTGGGGCGGTACCAGTTGATCTCATATTGGATTGTTATGTTATTAGTCTAGGTATTTAGTTTTGTGTTTTCTTAATTTATGTGTTTGACTCATGAGAATGATTTATTAAAAAGAATCTGAAGGTAAATAACTACAAAAAGCAACAAAGTTAGATATTGAAAGAAGACTACATTAGAACACAGACATACACATCGCGTGCGAAGAGCCAGAACTAATCAAGGATAGTACAACCCAATTTGTGTATGTAGTAGGATTCCGACTTCCCACTTTGGTTATTAAGACGGTTAGGGCCAATTCTGAATAGAAATATAAGTAATGGGACAATGTCGGAAAATGGGACTTCCCGTTGCTTAAGTTGTTAATAACATTTATGAATAAAAACATGTGCGCGTTCTAAGGCTCCAGCAACATCAAATTGGTAACATACTGCACATCCTTACTTGTATATAAGATTTGTGATGAACTTTACATTAACCATGTGTAAGTTTGCGGTTGTTCTTTGAAAAGAACTGGGCCATGGTATTTTAAGAATCAAGGGATTAAACATGTATGGGTTACTGACCAATAATTTGTTTTTTATAACAAGTGAGCAATCAATTAAAGTACATGACCCATAAAAAATAAAAATGATACAAATGTCTAATATGAAACTGTTGTGTCATTATTGATACGCAGAGTATAAGTAGAAAAGTGCATCTGTCTGACACTTGGGTCTAATTCGATTTACAAATGAAGATTAAAAGAAGTTTTAATTTGCCTCTCACAAGCCCATGTCCATAACACTATAGCACTCAAAGCTATAACTTTTCTTCTCTTGCTAATACTCCCTCATACAGAATTTATTACAAATCTTAGATTCATCAAAGATGTAAACGTTGAACCCCAGTTAGAACAAGCGATCAAAAGAGTTAAGAGGCTAACGTTCGACACTAACAAGAACAATCGAAAACCCGTGTCGTCATGACTAAAGGAAATGACCCAATTAAGAATAATTTTTTAATGGTTATATATTTTACAGTGAGGGAAATATTTTTAAAATAAAATCAATTGCATTTATCTCTAAAATGAGTTATTTAGATTACTTATGCTTTAATCTTTATTTGTTTTCTGGAGTTTAAACACAAATACGGCTAAAGATGTCAATTGAGTGGCTAAAAATGAGTGCGTGCAACCTCAGCTTAGGGGAAGGTTATTCTAAAGATGTCAGATGTCATAATTCATTGGCTAAAAAAATACAATTATAGAACAAAGATAGCATATTATCAGTTACAATCTCATCTGACTATACTGTGAAATAGTACGTGTCATTACGACACGGGTCTACCTAATTTAATCTATAAAAAATACTTAATAAAATCAAACTATATTTATTTGTAAAAAAAAAAAGAATAGGACGGATACTGAGTATTCGTATGTCACTATTTGGACGAAAACTCAGTATTCGTCTTTATAAGCTCAAAATTCCTTAGTGATATTTTTTTTAGCCCTCTTTTATTAATCTATAATTAAGTTATTGCCAAAACAAATACCTCACCATAGTGTTTGGGCTAACAAATGACTAAGTACCTTTTAATAAACTATATTTTCATTCTCATAATATTAACCTAATAAAAACAAATATTTTACTTTATTTTGTTAATTGGTTGATCATATAGGGTAAAAAAATTGAAATTTAAAGAAAATATTTATAAATGCATGTTGATCTACGATTAGGTTTTTCAATATACAACAAGGTTGTTCTTCAATAATGAAACTCTATGGTTACTCAGTTAGGTCATTGAATCTACCGTTAGGTGTTCTAAATTCAACCTAATTGTAGGTATACGGTTAGGTCGTTCTTGACATGATCAAACCGTAGATATCACTGGCTTATGTCTATGGTTAGGTCTTGGAAAAAATGACCTACCCGTAGGTTACAGGCTGGTAAGTGTTCTTTACATACTATATGAATTCATAATATTCCTAGCCGATTCTTTATATATAGCTAGGAAATTTATTGACCTAGCCAATTCTGGAGGAAAGTTAAAAAAAAAAACACATAATTTTAACGTACTTTAAACGATTATGGGGGAAGATTTATAATTTTATCGACTTAGAATCACTCATTTGTACAACTAAAATCTAGATTTATGGTTTTTGGAAATATTTTTCTTTTTTTTTTGTTCCTTTTCTTCTTCCCTCCAAAACCTATAAATCTAGCTCTAATTTTCAACAATAAATATAAGTTTAATCTAACAACTGACATTGAACTAAGCAAACTAATTAAAAATCATCAAAATATAATTAAATAAGAGCAATTTAGCCATTATGAAAAATATTTGGATAAAGATTTTTGGTTTTACTTCCAAATGACTTGCAGCCACCTCAAAATTGTTGCATCCCTAAAAACAGATTTCTAATATAAAGGGATGCAATTGGATATAAGGGGCCATGTGATCCAAAAATTGGCTCATTCTTAGTAATCCTAGTTAGTCAGAGTTTCTCTCGACGGGCTGAACTCTGCGGATTTGGTGAAAACTGAGTCAATCCAATCTTCACTGATTCATCAAAATTCATACCCAAATCTCTTGCACTAACGATGAATTAAATCTTTTTAGTCTTAAATTTATGTTATTCCCTTTAATCCTTGCTTTATCTTCTAGTTTGTGTAAATATAGCCCGTGGTTCGTCGTATCGAATATCGGTATCATATCGGTCCTTATAGATTGATAAGCATTTAATTCATACATTTTTACCGCTTAATTTATATTAGCTAGTACTTAATTTTTGTGTTAATATTATTGTTTTTATGTTTTTATAAGTGATATGCATTAAAACCGAACTATTGATGAAGCACGGCTAAACGGATAAACTGTGTAGACCTTCCTTAAATGTCTGGTCGGTGGATTTGAAGTGAGTTAGCTGTGGACATTGGATAGGAGAGAACCATACAAAGTGAGGCAGGTGGTATTGGCTGTTGGCTGTCAGTAAGGTCAAGAAAGTTGGTGTTTGGACTGAAGAGAACAAAAAGATAACAAAGAAAAAAAGTTTTCAGACTTCTTATTGAGGCTGGTGGTGACTCGGGTTCCTTTTGAGGCTGTGGTTGGACATATTAAAAGAGAAGAAAGAAGTTTGGGCATTGGCTGTAATGACAAGTGAGTAGACGTGAAATTAGAGAGAAAGAGGAGTGGAACCACCAGATAAAGCCAGCACGTGGGAGGGAGAAGAAGGTGAGGCTTCCTATAAGCCACAGACAGAAGTGGAAAGGGTGAAGTAGAAAAGGGGACATGCCCACGTGATTTCTTTTGGGATTTGATATAAAAGCAAGAGACGGGAGGGAAGAGAGGGGCAGGAAGTATAAAAGAGGTAGGTGGCGGATGACAGTGGGAAGAAAAGTGTACATGGGAGAGAGGGGATGAAGTAGGGTAGGCTGTGAGAGAGAGAGGAGGACTGTTGAGGGAGAAAGTGATTGATTGGAGAGAGAGGGTTGGCGGAGAGAGAAGGCTAGAGGGAAGAAGTAGGTAGGCGTAAACTGTTGGGGGAGAGGAGAGAGAAGGTTGTGCGTCAGAAAGAAAAAGAAAACAAGGGAAGTGACAGCTGCTTGGTTTCTGGGAGTTGACCGAGAGAAAAAAAACAGGTGAAGAGAGATTGAGGAGGAGCAGAGTTTTCTATGACGGTTGGAGTTTGGGTTGACGGATGGGTAGAGAGACAGCAATGGAGGTGGTTCTTCTCTATTGTCTAATGGTGCAGAAAACGAGAAAGGACAATAAATAAAAGGTTTAATCTCTCCTCCCTACTTTGTTAATTTATTTTTACGGGTTTTGAGAAACCCATCTCCATGTTCTAATTGATTTTGTAGCTAGGGTTTTATGTTTGACACCACTTTGAGTAATAGGCTATTTTGGATTGATTTATTAAGCAAAAGACTATTATGATTTGAATAGATTAATTCCTGATTTTGATTTATTTATTTAATGAAAACATTAGTTGTTGCTTCACCGGTTTTGTACAATACAGTAACCTTTGCGCATAATTAATAGGATTGCAAATATATTTGTCTACTTATTTGGAATTTTATGCTTGGGTTAAATCCTTTGATGGGGTATGCTTAGAATAGCCATGTATTATTTGTGAACCTATAATTAGTTTCGTATAATTTTCTCGCTAACGCAATTTGATGGTGTATACTGAGACTAGGAGTTTTTGATGCGCCATGCTTAGGGCGTCCCAGTGATATTTGCGACTCTAATACATATAATAGGTGATGTCGATAGAACGAACAATAAATAAATATTCAGGAGTTATGTTTCACTTCAGTAATTAAATAGAAATAGTGGTGGATACTAAAAACTCTGGTTACCGACTCTCTCTGCTTAGTTGTTTTATTAGTTTAGTTTATTTTATTATTTTCTCATTCATTAGAATTTCTGAAAAATCCAAAAGATATTATTTTTAATTAGTTTAATTGAGATATTGATTGCAGTATTTGCCCGCTCCCTGTGGGTTCGACCCGTATTTGTTGTTGTATACTAGTTAGACATCGTGCGATTACAGTTATTTATATAGGGTTTCCAAATCCTATCATAGATACATATACAACGGTATCAGTGATACTGAACGATACTGACTAAAACGGAAGATTTTTGTATAATTAAGGTATTTTCGTTCTCCATCAAACAAAATTGAATATATTAGTGTAGATGGTGGATTTTTGACAAAGAACAAAATAGTAAAATTATTTCTACCCAGTAGGAGAATCATAGAAAATAATAGAATTTTGTATATGCTACTGATCCGGCATCAAAAACATAAAATTCATATTTTATATTCCGCAAGAGAATTAAAATATCAAACTCTCGCTACAGGCATCTCACACTCATCATGTACTCTCTCTAAAAATATACATATGATATTATAGTCTCATCCGATTGAGTTTTTAATATTCTACATACAATATTAATACTGTATGACTCAGTGCTTACTCCTTCATAATGATGGGACATCTCCTAGATGGTATAGAGCAACATTGTCCTCAAAATATCACTGGTGCCAATTGCAATTTCTTCCCAGATGATCTCTAACTATACAGAATAAACATCCATAACACATCTTTGTTCCCGAATGGATACTAATGTTCCTAGATAGATTGCCTACTAGTACAGAACAACTTGATTCCTCTCTATTTTCCTCGGTTGAATTTATATAGTGACTTTATATCAATATACAAACCTTAATTGAATAATATTGATTTATCACAAAGCATGACAAGTCGCAGGCGAATGCGCTAAGTCGAAACATCACATCTTCATGTAAGCACTAAGTCGTTGTCGTGCCAAATGCAAAGCTAAAGCTTCAATTGGCTAATCTTTAATATTGGTCGAGCCTGAATTACACATCCCCAATATTGGTTGCACTAAAATCCCAATATTGGTCGAAGTAACAAAACCCTAACATTGGTTAATACCCAGTTTCTGACGTATCATCATAGTCACCTTGTGAAAATGTAGAGATGGGTGTAGAACGGGGAAAAATGTTCTAAACAACATATGTTACCCTATGTGTCTTCTACAACATACTAAAAGGGCATCCCATTTTGAGTAACTTTTTAAGAGATATGACCTAAAACCTAGACGAACTATAAGTTGAAAACTGTCAGAGTTTCAGCTAAAAAATTCCTGGAAGGTTGTTGTTTCCGCCGTTCGACATCCAAAAAGAGCTCAAAACATAAATCCTTTCGCGTAAGGAGATAGCCAATGATTTTCCAAAGGAGATAGCCAGTGATTTTTCGATTCCGAATTAGGGTAGATCACCAAAAACGGACATCGTATGTAGAATCTACATCGTTTTTACTAAAGGACGTCATGTCTGAAATTTTCGAACGTCTGAAGTTTTCAGGCATATGAACTAACACACATGGGCGTAAACAACAATAATACTTTTCGAAGCACATAGCTTTAGAGAACACATGAGACTTAAGAGCAAATAGGAGGAAATAATAAAGAAAGACTAAAAAATACAAAAGAGTCGTGGGACCGGTGCCAACCGTCCGGTCGGCCGGCTATCTCTTGGACGGTCCCCACTCTTATATTTTTTTTGAGTTTTATTACTTTATTTTAGGGTTTCCTATTTCTATCAAAACTCCTTTAGTCCTTCTACCAAAGTCGAAAGTTTCGAAAGTCGAAGAATTTCAAATAGCTGCTCACAACAATATAGAATGGTCCCGCAACCATCTAATATATATTAAAATACCATTATTTTAATATTTATAAAATTTTGATCCTCACACTAATATTATTATCAAATATATATAAAAGTATTGCAAGCGACTATATGATAGGCGAAGAATGGTGTCGCGACTACCGAATCCGTGTTCTATCAAATTCTTGCTCTTATTAAACTCATGATACATTAATTGTGGTTGGTCCCTCTCTCCCTTAATTTTGGCCGGTCCCTTTAACACCAAATTGGCCGGTTCCTCCATCACTCATTGATTGGTCCTGCTATCAATAATAGTCTGAATTTTTCCATTTTATTACTCACAGTAAGATGAAATTAAATTATTTTCACAATTACACGAGCCTAGCGCTCACACAAGCTTAGCACTTACACAAGATTAACGCTCACACGAGACAGTGCTCACACGAGATACGCTCGCACGAGACTAGTGCTCACATGACATTTCCACTCGCACAACTTCAAAGGTCATACGAGTATCATTCCTGCCTCAGCTGGCACAATGATATGCTTCAACTATCAATGTCAATTTCAATCAGATTCTCAAACACTGTGAAGAATTAAGTATCACGGTTGTCTCGGCAACACGATAAACTCATCAATATGCTAAGACTAACATCCTAGCTAGGTCAACAACTGACCAAATAATACATGTCCATAAAATAGACTCAACCATGCTCGAGACATCAATTATGTCACATAGGGGATACTCACTAGGGTTTTGGTCTAGCGGCCTACAACACATGCGGTGTTGCAATACACCCACGATGAAAAAGTATAAAAGTCGTGTATAGTTGAATGAATAATGGAATAGTGGTCGTACAACTGTCAAGTCCCACTAACATAATGGAGTCGGTTTTCACCATGATTTCCTACTCTTCCAGTTTTATGCAACTGTCACCACTTACGAGATTAATATGTTAACTTCCACTGCTACAAATGGGTTCTTCAACTTATCGACAAAAAATAAAGAATTTCGTCTTATAAGAACTTGAATGATTACAAAGCTATCATCTTAGAGGTTCTCAGGAAAACTCATACTTCTGATTTTCGTCTTCATAGAAGTTCAACACATCTTACTATCACTGGCCTACAATTCCATTGATCTCAATACCATCTCTGATTCCCTCCCTACAGATCAAACCTTCTCCTTCCTTTTTGACCGAAACAAAATCGGAACGGTCATTTCTTGATTTAGGCCAATTTCGTACAGATTGATCCCTCGAATCTTAAAAGTACTTATACAGTACAAATGTTTGGTGTTTAAGCAATTTGCTTCGACTGGCATCATCCTGATCCATCATTTGCTCTGACTAGCATCAACCTTTTTTACAATTTCCTTTTTTACCCTTAAATCGTTTTTACCCACAAACAATTAGATGTTCAAATACACTTTTAAGTACAATAGATAAGTAAAATAAAGTTGATTGAACAATTGAAAATAATTTGATTCAACCACTGATTATAACAATAATGTGAAAAGATATTATAGTTCGAGTTAACTTTTTTTTTCTTCAGAATTTGAATAATAAGTAGATGGTTGACTTTGTTATTCTATCTGATATCCCGCTTGTAGAGGATATGTGTAGGAACTAGATGAATCTTTAAAGTATCCTTATCGTATATCACAATACTCATGCATTGGATATTGAGATTGTTGATTGAAATTTTATTGAATCTCCATTCAGAAAAAGGATTGATCACTGAATTTATTTTTTCAAATCGGTGTAAAATTTAGAGCATGCCTTAACGTTTATATGTCTTTTATATTCTTTAACAGTCGGTATCAGGCTGTATTTGTACGTATCGGCGGATACAAGTCGATAAAGCACATATACCGTTTATGTCGGTAAATACTGAACTTGTATACATGAATACAGATAAATTGAGGATCTTGGATTAGTGTTAACAAATACACATATGATACGATAGATACGACAAACCATGATCTATCTTTGATTTGTTTATATTGATACCTTTATACATTGAAATCCGTAGCTCTTGTTTGAATCATGATTTCTTTTAAGCCATACTTTAATCTCCCCCTTTGATTTTTTTTTAAACTCAAATATTCATTTTCTGGTTGTTTACCCATTTGAAAGAACGTTTAATTATGGGATACCCTCACAAATTGGGGGATGCTTTAGGTTAAAACATGTTAGGTATATTGATAAGGGGTGTCTAAAAAGATTAAAAAAACAAAATATCTTTTAAAGTTGGCATGGTCTTCATGGGTGAAAACCATGCCGACAATAAACATAATTTTTTAACTGTCGTCATGGTCTTCAATTGACGATTATGCCGACCATTCATAGTCGACATGGTCTTCAATTGGCGACCATGCCGACAGTTCAAAGTCGGCATGGAAATTGGATGAAGACCATGCCGATTCTGGATAATTTTTAGGCCTTATCTCTGTTTTTTCCTCCAAAAAACAACTAACACAATCTACAATCAATAATTATAATATATATGTTAATCTCACTAATCTAAGTTTAATATAATCTAACAACTAATATAAATGATTAACAATCTATTAATCAAGGATAACTTAGGTATTATAAAAAATTTATGGATAAGGTTTTTTTTTTTAATATTTCAAAATGTCCTTATTTTGTTTTATTTGGTATCCCCAAATTAAACATTTTATTTAAAATCGTTTAATCTCTTTTATGTTTTCTACTTTTCAGATTATGTACATGCATGTTTGAATTAAACAATCTTACTAATCTCAATTTACTCATTTATCAGGTTGTATCCCTTCTCTCCAACCCATACCTGATTTGGTGGTGCTAGGGTTTTTGACGAAGCACAGCACAGAGGCGATTTGGACGTGTTTTTGGTCTTTGATAGGGTTGGAATCGCTAACAACCTCGTCGGCCTAATGATTTTCTAATAACACAATCTATATTTCATAATAATATATTCAGTTTCATGTTTCTTCACTGAAACACAAGGAAAATATATTTTACCAGTATGATATATATGAGCCTAAACTCGTTATATGACTAACCAAAAAATTCTTCCCCCAGCGCCGCGATGCGCAGGTCAGATAAATTTGAACTTAAAGGCTTACCATGCAAAAACACATAAATTTGCCTTTCCTAACATAATTTGCTAACATGATTCGTTTTAAGCATAGCTCTACATTGTTCCAACTTGCCTCTTGTTCTACTAAGGGTGCATGGCTATAAATACCAATGGTGATGCATTGACATGCATTGCATACTTTCAAGTACTGTCCAGGCCTTGTTCATGCCTTGGACTATTACATAGGCTATTGAAAACCTACCATTTGAGACCTCCTCCGCTTCGAAAATGCGCTAGGTGAATGCATTGGTCATGATCTTTCCAAGGGTGCAGCAGCCAGACACATACCATACATGTCGTGCATCATTCTTGCGATGCAATTGGATTATGCAAGCTCTCCTAACTTGTAATTTGGTTAAATTTTTTTCCTTGGCCATGCCCAATCCGCATTGGTGCACGCCATCATCGTATATATCGATAGGAAATATGAACATCCGGCAAATTGACTGCAACTACCTCATCAAGTATGGCAACAATCATCTCTTTCCTCGCACTTCCGAGCTAGATGATATGAGTTACCAGAATGTTGCAATCATCTCTTAATTAGATGATATGAGCAAAAAAGTGTTGGACCACATTCTGGTGCATTGCGGCAGCCTACGTAAACTTGATCGTTTTAGAAAAGTGGTAAAAATAGTACGTTCGCTGAGACTTGTGAAGATTCGTGACCTAATTTTGATTTAAACTAGAAAATAAGTAAAAAAATTTAATAATATTGGGAAGAACTGGAACTCGGGATTCCACCAAAATCACTTCTGATTGATTTCTACCATAATTTTTAATAATTATAGCTCTTTTATTGAGTCTGTTTCTTTGCCAAAAGTAGATTTCTAAAACATTAGTTGTAAATCACAAGCATGGCGCATCAAAAGCTCTTAAGTCCCAGCATACACCGTCAAATAAAATCACAACTAATTAAGAAAAATCATAAATCAATTTAAAATCAATACAAAAGTCATTAAGAATTAAAAATAGTTACCATTCATTCATGAGAATATGCTTCCTCCATTATCCCAGTGGTTGGGTTTAGCTCATCATGCTCAAAACACTCTCAAAATATTGGTACATGGCTCAAAAGTGCTTGAGAAAAAGAAAAGAAGCTAAAAATAATAAAACAGGAAATCTGCAACGTTTTCTGGGCGTTACAGATTAACTGTTACAGTTCAAGTTCAAGATAAACGTCGCAGACTGAAGATAAACGTTTCAAAGTGGATGAAAGAACCGTGACAAGGTGGTTGAATAAACCATCACCCAATCTTCTGTTCTTCGTGTTCTTCAGCAGCAGCAGCTGAGAATTTACCTGAATTGATTTTCTTTGCTCTGTTTAGCTTCCTGAGCTCGACCCAACCTTCCTAACCTCTTTTGTGACTTGATACAACCTTTTTCTACACCACAAGAACAAGGAATCTCCAAGAGAATTCCTTCATCTTGTTTTCCCGGCCGAAACTCCCCTCCCCTGATTTTTTCGATTTGTTTGATATTTATAGGTCTCAGAAAACCTAATGGACTTTCCTTAACTGACAAGGACTCGAAAATCTATCCAAAACAAACTAAAACTCTTGTCAATCTAAATCAGAGAAGAATTCTCTTTTCTGGCATCTCACATAAGTTTCAACCATTTTTTTCGGCTTAAAACACTCCGTTTGATGTGTTGAAGTAAGTCTTCATTATATCTTCTCTTTGGGATATCGAACAACCTATGAAATCCCCGAAAACTTGGTTTCAAGTAATTCAACAAACTTTCGCTGCGTGAAGAAAATTGCTCCCGCCATTTTCTGAATTTGAATCCAAGAAGAGGGATGCCCTTATCCACGAGTCAGGTGCCTTTAGTAATTCATATGGGTGCCTTTGGTAATTTTACACGGGTGCTTTTAACAACTTTTTGAACCAATTTTTACACAAATATTTATTTTCCAAAAATACCTACAAAGACATAAAAACCCATAATAAGTACAAAATAAGTGCTAACAAAATAGAGAATATAAGACAAATAAGACACAAAAATGTGTCTATCAAATACCTCCAAACTTACTATTTGCTAGTCCTCGAGCAAATCTAATCTAGAAATAAAATAAAAATCCTATCTCACTTTCGCAGGCATCGGGATTGCACTTAGTGTGTGCAATAAGCCTTTAAACCCATAGGTGTCCCTATCAGATGAGTTATAGTCTCGTGAGGGTTTACAAGAGGTATACCCGCAAAACCTTGTACTCCAAACCCTAGTTACCTGTGAACGATTGAGGGTAAACACTAAACAATCTATTTAGTTGGTATACTAAATTCTTCGGCTATGGGAATCATTACCCTATATGATTCCAGTTGTTGTACACGATTTTTTACTCAAGCATACTAAAATTCATATATGGAAAAACAAAGCTTTACTTAGATAGTCGTTCAACCACGATACTCAGAATCTATCAAAGTTCAATCACATGAAAGATTTAGAAGATGGATATGGAGATGATGAAGTTTGCGCATGTTGACTAAAGTGAACGGTGTTTCCCATATCTGTCTGAAGGTCAGTGCCAGGATAAATCCTAATGGATTGATATACACTCCCATTGGTCTTACATCTTATACTAATATCGACTCAGCTGGTATATACAAGGGTCCCAATGACCGATATATTGAAAATAAAAAAATTATTTATTATTTAAATGTACTGACAACATGATTGGATCAAATGAATCCAAGCGCATGATCCTTATCAGCATCTTACATGTTAGTTCTCATGGATCCTGCGTTCCACGCTTGCTTAGGCGACATGGACAGGGAGAACACACATATATTGCAATCAAAGTGTCAATACTCTATTTTTTTTTTAATTTGGTCCGAATAATAGTCGATATTGGTGCCCCACCAAATCACTTAGAGAAACAAAAATAACAAAAATAAAAACAGAAGGTGATATGGTCGAGATAGACTCCAAGAATGGTTAGTGTCATCCTGAATTGTTCATTAGTTTCTAGACTTTGAAGTTTCATATTTCAACTTAAAAGTTTCTCCCTTACCCCCAAACTTAAATCTAACATTGTCCTCAATGTTCTAAAGATGAATGATTAAAAGCATGAACAAGGAGAAACTTTTACCACTCGAAGGAAATGAGTTAAGGAAAGATATTACCGTGTCGCATGAGCATGGGTTACCTCCCAGGAAGTGCTAAGTTTAAAGTTTTCATCCAAACTAAGAAAGGACTAGTTACCTCATAAAATCATATAGCAATAGCCGGAACAACTATGGATCATCTGAATCAAATAGAGTTATTACAGATAAAAGGAAACTGCAACATGCCAAGAAAATAAACAAATCGAGCACACCCTTATTTAGTTTTCTATTTAAGACAACTACTTCTAGCTGTGGTTCAGGTTCAGGCTCTATAAAATGGTCCATATAAAATATTTTCATGTGATGGATTTCCTCGTAGGTAGGATCAAAAGAATCAGGTTGTAGAGTCAGGAAAAACTCAACTAATAAATTTGAAGCAAATAATAATAACGTGAATAATTGTGGATCCTCAAAGTCAATCATATTTGACTCACATAATTGACTACTATGAAGGTGGTCATTCTTAAAAAAATGTGTCGATTCTAATTCCCTAAAGTAATTAGGCTTAGTCTCAAAACTTAATAACTGACAAATTTGAAATTCATACGTTCCCACATATGGAAGAAAATATTTTGGTGGAAAAACAAAGTTAATCTTGGTATTATTTCCTAGGTAAACCACATCGACCATAGGATGGGTTTCTAACAACTGAACTTCTTTCTGGACATCAACAGGCTCATGAAATATAATTTGAAAATGATCTTGTAAATGGTAGAGGTGCATATGTCAAGTCCCAAGTTAGGGACCTTTCTAAGAGTCAAAGGTAAAGCACATGGAGAATGATAGTCACCCCTAAACTTAGAGTTTTCAGTGTCTTTAGACAGACTAGTCATAATTTTCCTAATTTCTAAACCGTCAGATTCTTGAAATGGTCAATTGCTTCTTCTAGGTTATAATCAGGTGGTGCATCCTCACTCATATTTAAAATCTCTACGGGTCTATCTTTGTTATCTAAGTCTATTGTTTCTAAATCGTTGGACTCTAAAACAATATTCTCAGGATAAACCCGCTCCTCAAAACCATTATCGGCTTCAAAACAAAAAAAAAAACTACATCGTCTAATACAGTGGTATCTCTAATCAAATCCACTTCCTTTTGAATAGGTGAATAATCATTAAAATTATTTGGATTTGAGCCAGAAATAACACTATCATCATGAAGCACAATTGGAGTGACAATTTCCTGATCACTCTGCATGTATATTTCAAGTTCTTCATCAATATTATCCTCATCATCATAATAATATGAAGATGTTTGAACCTCGTCTAAATAAGTAGTGTTACCAATTCTATCCTCGTCCTCTTGAATAGGTGAATAATTATCAAGGGTAGCATTATGTTGGCAATTAAGATCATTTTGCAAGACTTTCACTCACACTCAATCCAAACCCTTTTGTATTCTCAGTCAACTCATTGAGGGATTCTTCTAGAAAAACAAATGGATCATAAGGAGTACTAGATCGCAACTACTCGTGTGATTCTTCTAGAGAAGGATTTGGGTCATCATAGGGACTACTAGATTGGATCTGCTTTAGGGCATCCCTCCAAGATAAATAACTCGAATTTTGCTCATTTTTATGTTCATATGACGAGTGTGTATATGAATAGTAATTGGGATCACCCTGGTATGAGCAATGACCTCCAAAATGTTGGTGGTGGCCCCAACTACTATCCACACCATGTTGATAGTACAAATAATGTATATTTTGAAATTCAGTCAGATATTCATTGTATTGGTCATCATAATACCAGTTCGACATTTTGTGACAAAAAGTTCCTAATATATTTATAAAAAATCTATGAAAATAAATCCTAACATGAAGGGGTTTCTAAACATACACAAACAAGGCCGACTCAACCAAACCAAATCTACTGAATCTAGCAAACAAAAAGCATGATGGCTCCACTTAGATTATTTCTAGACCAGATTTTATTCTTTCAAAAGGCAACTAGTAACAGTTTTAGCAAACCTCTTAAAACGATCCGAATTAGATTAAGTCGAATAGTAACAGGATGATCTCTAAGGATCTTTGATAACCTCGTCTCTTTGGAAACGTTTCCTTGGGTTACAAGGCGGCTATAATATACTTAAAATAATCTTCCTGAACTTTGAGTTAGGCTAACAGGGTAACCAATACAGTCCTTTTGAATGATTTTCCAATAAGCTCGTTACCCTATCGGCCTCTTTCTAGTCAAATTTTAAGGCTTAGGTTCGCGTTTGGTAACATGTTCCTAAAGCGGGCAAGAAGAAAATGGTGATGAAATCCGAGTCATTATCTTATATGGCCAATTCTTGCCCTTTACTAGAAAAGTAAATCTGACTCCTATGTCAGTGTACGAAACCGAGGGGCTGAGACAATATCGTAATTGTCGTCCTTCCTTGTTGCAGTTTATATTCAATAATATCCTTCCATAGGGCTTAAAAAAAATAATAATGTCCAAAAGTCCTAAAAAATAAAGTCCAAAGATAAAAGAAAAATTACAAAAACGATTTCCTAATACAATTTTCTAAAATGAAAAATAAATAAAACCCTAAAAAAATAAAACCCTAAAAAAATAAAATAAATTAACTAAAAAAATAAAATAAATTTGTCTTCTTTTTCCGTTCTTTTCGATTTATCTTTGGCTCCAAGTCTTTATCAATCAATATAATCTTTGGCTCAAATTTCTTTTTGATCCAAAACCTGTAATACAATAAAAAATACCCAAAAACGTAAAATAGAACAAATATAAAAAAAATAATCTAATTAAACTAATTAAATTAAAAAAAACTAAAAAAAAATCTAAAAACAAGTCCCCAGCAGCGGCGCCAAAAAGTTGATCGTTTTAGAAAAGTGGTAAAAATATTTCGTTCGCTGAGACTTATGAAGATTCGCTTTAGACCTAATTTTTATTTAAACTAAAAATAAGTAAAATATTTTAATAATATGGGAAGAACTGGAACTCATGATTCCACCAAAATCACTTCTGATTGATTTCTACAGTGATTCTTTAACAATTATAGCTCTTTTATTGACTTTGTTTCTTTGCCAAAAGTAGATTTCTAAAACATTAGTTGTAAATCACAAGCATGGCGCATCAAAATCTCTTAAGTCCCATCATACACCATCAAACAAAATCACAACTAATTAAGAAAAATCATAAATCAATTAAAAATTAATGCAAAAGTCATTAAGAATTAAAAATAGTTATCATTCATTCATGAAAATATGCTTCCTCCATTATCCCAGTGGTTGTGTTTAGTTCATCATGCTCAAAACACTCACAAAATATTGGTACATGCCTCAAAAGTGCTTGAGAAGAAGAAAAGAAGCTAAAAATAATAAAACAGGAAATCTGCAACGTTTTCTGGCGTTACAGATTAACTGTTACAGTCCAAGTTCAAGATAAACGTTGCGGACTGAAGATAAACGTTGCAAAGTGGATGAAAGAACCGTGACAAGGTGGTTGAATAAACCATCATCTAATCTTCTGTTCTTCGTGTTCTTCAGCAGCAGCAACCGAGAATTTTCCTGAATTGATTTTCTTTTCTGTTTAGCTTCCTGAGCTCGACCCAACCTTCCTAACCTCCTTTGTGACTTGATACAACCTTTTTCTACACCACAAGAGCAAGGAATCTCCAAGAGAATTCCTTCCTCTTGTTTTCCCGGCCGAAACTCCCCTCCCCTGATTTCTTCGATTTGTTTGATATTTATAAGTCTTAGAAAAACTAATGGACTTTCCTTAACTCATAAGGACTCGAAAATATATCCAAAACAAACTAAAACTCTTGTTAATCCGAATCAGAGAAGAATTCTCTTTTCCGACAGCTCACATAAGTTTTTACCATTTTTTTCGGCTTAAAACACTCCATTTGACGTGTTGAAAGAAGTCTTCATTATTTCTTCTCTTTGGGATATCGAACAACCTATGAAATCCCCGAAAACTCGGTTTCAAGTAATTCAACAAACTTTCGCTGTGTGAAGAAAATTGCTCCCGCCATTTTCTGAATTTGAATCCAAGAAGAGGGATGCCCTTATCCACGAGTTGGGTGCCTTTAGTAATTCATATGGGTGACTTTAGTAATTTTCCACGGGTGCTTTTAACAACTTTTTGAGCCAATTTTTTTATAAATATTTATTTTCCAAAAAAAACTACAAATACATAAAAACCCATAATAAGTACAAAATAAGTGATAACAAAATAGAGAATACAGGACAAATAAGACATAAAAATATGTCTATCACCTACGTACCCTACCCGTACCAGGAAGGGATCAAAAACAGACCGTAGTTCACCCAAAGGATCATCTCGAATGGTAAAAACAACTTAAGCCTATTAAATAAAAGCTAACCTCGATGCCAAGGGATAATCGTTTCGAAAGGATATTATTATGCGTATAAAATCCGGGTCACCAATAATTGCCAACTTCTTTCGCAATACCAAAGGCCAAGCTAAGCCTAGCATGTATAGACCAAGGGACTTTCGCAAGATATGCACAGATTATGCATAACTAATGTCACTATACAAATAGGCACTCTCGAGTAAGCAACACGGCATAACGATGCTTTCACATCAATTATGCTCCATCAACAAAGCTACATAGCATAGATGCTTACGTATCAAATATGCACCATCGTATAAAAAACACCGCATAAAGATGCATTATCACTCATGCACCTTCAACCAAGACCCCCCTTCCTATATATGTCTTATTCTCATTTCTATATATTGAGAATTGAAGGATAGGTGCCATGTACTGACTTCCAACTGCTTTCACGACAAACACAACAATGTTGTAGTATCATAATGTTTCCTTGAGTAAGCTTCATAGGGGGATTCCTTTGGTAAGCAACATAGGTAAATGTTGGCATAATGATGCCGTAATATCATAATACCAAGTCAATGTATCATTTACGGCAAGTGTGCATCGCAAGTTTAAGGTAATTCATTTCTCTTATAAATACATTACAAAGTACGCATTATCACTAAATAGTGAACTTTCGGGACAAGATGCACCACTTTTGCAAAGTGTGCATCACATGCTTGAGAAGATGCATCAATGAATCATTCTAAAGTACGCATCACATGCCTGAGATGATGTTTCATATAATTCAATGACGCATGCTAGAGTGTGCATCATGCGAAAAATACGGGTGTTACTGGTGCGTGTTGTAGGTGCAACAAATTGTTCTATATCTTTCCCACTAATTAACTAATAATATAGCGGTATTAAGGATCGTTCCACAGAGAGTTGTGTAATTGAGATGTTATTTAGATAAGCAAAACTATAATAAAAGTAAATACGAGGGGGGATTGGTTTAATTAACTAAAAGAATAATAATAAAGAAAGAATGATTAAGGAGTCTTTCGCCATTACCAAACGTTAACTCAAGTAGTATACTTATCTATCAACCGTAGGATAAAATATACTATTAGTTATGAGGTCGGCTCTCTTCGAGAAGATCTAACACGATGTAAAATTTTTAACCCATTCGTTGTCTCTCTTAAAATCCACATCTATTTTCATTTGGTTGATTTGGTTGTTAATTTGTTTGTTTCTTCTGAGTATCTCTTCTTCCATAATAGCAATTGACTTAGTTGTTGACGATGATGGGTTTGACATTGTAGTAGGATTTCTTTGACTGAATTAGTGAATGATGAAGAAGAATTTCTTTGAATGAAGTAGTGTATGATGGAGAATGAGTTATCCTATTTATATAAATAAAGCGCGAAACGCTATATTTTCAGGAAAAAAACTAGTCGTTGAGCCGAAGTTTGACCATGTGCAAAGAAAAGTAACACATATGCCTGAGGGGATTGGCTAATATGTAACCAGGTATCTTTTTGACGAAATGATTACCTATATTATCGGAACATATGCACGTACAAACCACCCGATTGTAGCTTACTAATTTGAATTGACTTATTCATAAGACGTAATTAAACCTTAATTTATTCATTCATAAGACCAATTAAACCTTACAATCATTATAAACTAAACGTAACAAGTCTTTAAAAAATAAGCATAAAATATTGTTTTCGATATAAATAAATATCCATAAACTAAACCATTTTCAACACCTTCTCAGTTATCATCATCAACAACAACATTGTCAGCACCACTACCATCAGCAGCATTGTTAGCACCAGTACCAGGACAATTGTTATCAACAAAATCATTAGATGGATCATGTAGACCGAACAGTGGACTAAATTCTTTCCACAATGCCATATTGTATCTTTTGCTTGTTGCAACATTAATAACCTCTTTAAGTTCCTCCAAAACGAGCTGATCAAGTAGGTTCATGAATTGATCCAACCTTGTCTCTACTTCATAAGCAAACTTATATTGGGTTCACATAATCTTCTGCGGCTTTTTATATACATTACAGTAACGGATAGATCTATGATTGACACTCGTCTTGTGATTGTTATTTATGTCTACAAAAAATAAATTGAAGAACAAAGATATGTATGACTAAAGAGAAAAAAAAAGATTATTCTATATAACTACTGATGTTATTAGTTGCTACCAATTGACAACAACAACTACTACTAGTTTTAGCAATCATCAATCACTAATTCGATTAACAACAAAATTTTAACTTCTAAAATGAACACAACAAAATCAGTGGATAAGATAATGCTCATCCACCGATTCTAACCATGAAAGGGAACACAAATATCACTAAGTAAGAGTCGGTGGATAAGACACATATGTATCCACCGATTCCTACTTACTAGGAAAACTAAAAAAAAAAATGAACACATCCATAATCGGTTGATACATATGTATCTTATCCACCGATTCTCATCTGAGAAAACTAAAAAAGAATGAACACAATAGAATCGTTGGATACGATCTGTCGTATCCGATGATTCTGGATAATACAATTTGTTAACGAAGAACATGAACAAAAATCGGTGGATAAGTATGTGTCTTATCCACCGACTCTCATCTGAGAAAAGAAAAAAAAATGAAAACAATAGAATCGATGGATACGATATGTCGTTATCCAATGATTCTGGATATGCAATTTGTTAACGAATAATATGAACACAAATCGACGGATAAGCATATGTTTTATCCACCGATTTGCCTGCATGTTCTTCATGTCCACGAAGAGCATAACTAGAATCGGTGGATACGATTAGATCCACATCTACTGATTCTGGTAATATTTCAGGATTTTGATACACGAAAAGTAATATTTAAACTTATAGATCAATTAAAAAATGCTATTAGAAAAATGAGTTTATAGAGATTTACCTTATAGATCGAAAGGGATGGGATATTGATAGACACATTTTTGTATCTAATTTGTTCCTAATTCTCTGTATTATTAATGCTCGATTTTATACTTATTGTGTGGTTTTATGTGTTTGTAGGTATTTTTGGGAAATAAACATTTGTGGAAAAATTGGCTCAAAACGTTATTTAAGACACCCAGGAGAAATTACTAAAGGCACCCGGATAAATTGATAAAGGCACCCACCATGTTGATAAGGGCACCCCTTTCAATTTCAAAAATTCGAAAAAGGCGGGAAAATATTTTCTTTACGTGAGAAGTTAACTGTGATTTTCAAAACCGATTTTTAGGGGATTTTAAAGAGTTTAAACCTTATCAACATGAAGCAACAATCATTAATGGATGAAACACGTAAATTACAAGAGTTTAAAGTCGGGAAAATGGGTGGAAATTTATGTTTTTGTCGGAAAAGGGTTTACTCCCTGATTTGGATTTACACGAGTTTGATTCGGTTTTGGAGAGTTATTTGAGTCCTAATCTATTAAGGAATAATAGAGATAATATCTAAGACCTATAAATAGCAAAGAGGAGGAAGAAAAATCAGTAGGGGAGGCTCGGAAAAAAACAGGAGAACAAAAAGAAAATTGTTGTTGCTAGTGAAGAACAGGGATAGTGAAGAACAGGGATACGACGACGATTCCTTCAACCCATCTGCAACGGATATCTTCGTCTTTGCAACGTTTCTCTTCAGCTGAACGGTTCCTTCAACCCATCAACAACGCTTATCTTCGCTTTGTAATATTTATCTTCAAGCTCCACTGTAACAGTTAATCTGTAACGCCTATAAACGTTGCAAATTTCTTGTTTTATTATTTTTAGCTTATTTTCTTCTTCTCAAGCACTTTTGAGCCATGTACCAATCTTTTGAGAGTGTTTTGAGCATGATGAGATAAACCTAACCACTGGAACAATGGAGGAAGCCATATTTCATGAATGAATGGTAATTATTTTTGATTCTTAATGACTTTTGCATTGATTTTTAATTGATTTACGATTTTTCTTAATTAGTTGTGATTTTATTTGATGGTGTATTCTGGGACTTAAGAGCTTTTGATGCGCCATACTTGTGATTTACAATTAATATTTTAGAAATCTACTTGTGGCAAAGAAACAGAGACAATAAAAGAACTACAAATTGTTAAATAATCATTGTAGAAATCATTCAGAAGTGATTTTGGTGGAATCCTGAGTTATAGTTCTTCTCAACATTATTAAAATCTTTTACTTATTTTCTAGTTTAAATTAAAATTAGGTCTAAAACGAATCTTCACAAGTCTCAGCGAACGAACTATTTTACCATTTTTCTTAAACGATCAGATATCCGAGTAGATATAGAAAAAATTGGTTTAGGGTTTGTAGAATTTGGAAAGTTTAGATGGAAATAAGAAGTTGTTTTTGTTTTAGGGTTTTTAATAGATTTGGAAAGTGGATGAAAAAGAAAATGACTTTCTATTTATATTATGATTTTAGTGTTAGGGTTAATAAAGAGTATATGATAGTTTGATATTTTTGACCAAAATTAGACACCCCTTATCCTAGTCTCTAGTTGTGAGCCAAATCGGGTAGACCTCAAATTAGCCAGGTAAAAGATCCAGGATATTAACGATAAATTGAGCTAAAGAAAAAAAAATAAAAATAAACACCAACACTAAGAGCAATTCCAGTGGAGTGGGTATATTGGCTAGTTTGCCAAATATATACCCACAGTGGGATGGGAAAACCCAAAAAATAGGTTGGAAAATTGGCATTTGTGGGGGCTTGCCCATCGAGGCTCAAGTTGAGTCGATCGACTCACGTTGAGACGAGCGAATCAACTTGAGCCGCTCGGCCCAGTTTCAACGGCTATAATCCAACGACTCTCATTCTCTCCCTATAAATTCAAAAAAAATCAACTCCAAAATCACACCTTCTCCACTCAAAAATTCTCTACTTTCACTTCAATCTTAATCTTTCTGTCTCAACTCTTGTTCAAAAGAATTCAGAAAAAAATGGCAAAAATTGCAACCCAACTTGATTTTTCTTGAGTCATACTCGAAGATGCTATTAGTAAGATATGTGATGGTTATAGGAAAATTGAGGATGATAAAAAACAAAGAGGTCTTCAAGTTTTAGATGTTAACCAAGTCAAATCTGCAGCTATAAGAAAAAGAAATGTTCAAGGCAAGAAAATCGAAGGAATTTTTTTTTTGAAAGTTAACCGTACGACTAGTCACCAAAACCAGGGAAAATCTTCTCAGGAGCGCATCGAATGGAAGATCCGTCAAATGAAGATAAATAGGAGGCCCAAGATTGTCAGAGAATTTTACTGAAGTGTTTATTTAATTTAAGTTTTTAGTGCCCTAGTTTATATCTTATAAAAAAGCGTAGTATATTAAATTAATGCAATGAAGATTAGTGTTTTAATATAATTTTAGTTAATTCAATCAAATTATTAAGCTTCTTTATTCCTTTTGGAATCAAATTACATTTAATTAAAAATTTAAATTGAATTAGTTTATTGTTAAAATCATAAATAGCCGTTTGATTAAACCTAAATGAACGACTATGATTGAAATTATAAATTATATAGTCGTTGTCGTTGCAAACTGAGACGATCGTCCTAGGTTGAGCCGACAACGGCTAGTTCCATACAATGGTTATAAATAAATCAACTATTTTCACTTCCCAAATCACACACTCTCTAACTTCTCTTTACACCCATATGGCTCAACCGTATATTAATCCGGCAGAGTTTACCATTGATAAAGATTTATCTCTATGTAAAAACTTTGTTGTATGTTATCCGACAGGGGATACGGAACGACGACAAAATAGTTTAGTGAGTATGAGTTACTGGAGCAGAATCTATGAGAACTTCTGCACTGACACTGGTAACCCGAATAACCGTAATGCAGTTGGGTTGTTTTGTCGATATCAAATTATAAGAAGACAAGTGGAAGAATCTATAGCTTTAGTCCGGGTTGTCAATCGATATCGAGTAAGGGGTGAAATCAATGTTGAAGTTGTATTGCGAGCTCAGGAAGAATGGCAAAGATGGAAAATAATTTTTTTTACTTATGAAGCTCATTACGCAACCTTGAAGGATTTTTTGATTGCACGTATAGGATGTTAAAAAATAGACATGCTACTCCAGAAAAGACGTTAAATTTTAATTGAATGTGAAATAAAATTAGTAGTCTTTTTTTATAGATTAATTCTGATTACATAAATAGTTGATTTCTTAATCTCAATTTCAGTTACAAATATTAAATAAAACATAATTATTCATTCCCAGACCAGTTCCTCTCACAATGGCCCCAGTCCAGCAAATGCCCAAAGCCTTGACTTGCTCCTGTTGGTTGAGATCCATTATCAGATCCAAGGAAATCACAATGCTGGACTGGAGATATGCCAAAGTCTATGTGTCTTCTATAATCTTGATTTTGATATGAGTAGAAACAATTGATTTTTGGGTTGTATTTATGGAGTGGAATTATAGTCGTTGAATTTGACCGTTGAGATTCGACCGTTGTCGAGGGAGATTGAGCCGCTTGGCCCAGATTGAGACGAGTCTCGGCGCAAACTCGGCTCAATCTCCCTCGATCGGTTCAGCATGCATCGTTTAACCAATTTCTCACTGCCCAAAATCGAATTTACCTATCCACCTGGCTTGACAAATTAACTTATATACCAATGTTCATTGGAATCACTCTAATGGCCCGTGCTTTAAAAAAATAAAAAAATACCCCGGAAGGTTCGTGCAAATGTCCGGTTAGTGTCACTACAACTGACTATTTGTAGTCACCCACACTAATGTGGCAGGTAGACTAAATGTACTTGAAGTGGATAATCCAAAGGTCCTCAAAACATCAGCGGCCCCATCAAATGTCCATCCTCTATTCACAAGTCACGACTATATCTTCTTTCTTTAAAATCCTTCCCGTCTGTCTTCTTCTTCTTCTTCTTCCATTGCTTTACTCCACGACTCCCTCACTGACGACCCCTTGGAAACAGTCAGTCTCTCTTAAACTCCACACACTCACACACGCATTTATACTTTTCCATCCAAAAAAATATCTAAGACACAATCCAAAATCTAAACAAGAAAAGTCCAAAAATCCCAATTTATTAGGGTTCTTCTTCTAATTCTCAATCCAGAAAAAACGGTTTGTTCTTACTCTTCCATTTTCACTTCATTTGATTATTAGGGTTTGTAATTGTACTTTGATTCTAGGGTTTTAGGGTTTTATTGAAAATTATGGGGACATCATCTGAACCAGCAAAGATTGAACAGATTATAACTGAATTATTTGCAAAGAGTCTACATATAATATTAGAATCAAGAACACAACCATGTGGTTCATCCCGTAACAACTATAGTGGTGAACAAATATTATTATCGTCTCCATCTTCATCATCATCTTCTTCATCCAGTGTTAGACCAAGAGATAAATGGTTTAATTTAGCATTAAGAGAATGTCCTGCTTCATTAGAAAATCTTGAGTTATGGCATCAAAGTAATTTAGAACCTATGGTTGTTGATGTGCTACTTTCTCAAAGGGGGCCTGTTAATTTTCATGATGACGGTGCTGAAATGATGAAAAAAGATAAGGTGATTGAGAGATGGGTTGTCAAGTATGAGACTAGGAAGAGTGGGAGGGATTTTGGGTATGGGGGAAATAAGAGGACTCCTCCCAATGCTACTTCGCATTCTTTGTATAAGAAATCCATTATTTTGTTGAGGTCTTTGTATCTTACTGTTAAATTATTGCCTGCGCATAAATTGTTTCATGAATTGAGTTCATCGGGGCAGATACTTACCTATGGGTTAGCTCATAGGGTGTCCACGCTGGTTGAGCCATTTACTCGTAGAGAAGAGGTGGAAATGAAGGAATTTGTGTTTACTCCAGTGGATACTACCTGTGGTAGGCTTTGTTTGTCTGTGTTGTATTGCCCAACGTTGGCTGATGTGAATTCAGAGCCTTCAACTCCTGTATCGCCGCAGTTTATACCAGATTATGTGGGAAGTCCAACAACTGATCGGCTTAAGAGTTTTCCGTCTCTTCCTTTAGCTAGATTCAGGTCTCATGAGATACCTTCTTCGGTACCCTTTGAAAGGCGGCATAGCTGGAGTTATGATAGTTTTGGATCATCTGCACCTCCGGTATCTGGATATCCTTCACCTGCGTATTCCGACTCTAGAGGTTTTTCTTATAATCCGAGTTCTCATCGCCTTCCACCTTTGAGCATACCAAATCATCCGTCTGAAACTCCACGCTCTAGCAATGCATCTTTGGCTACTAGGAACACAAGTATTGATGATTTTTGGCCCTCACCAATGCCCTCTCCAACTCCATCTCCATCACCACCTGCCCATTTGAAATCAAAAGCTTTGTTACTTTCTGGAAGTACTCCAGTAAGCATACCCACAAATGGGAACCCTGCAGCGCGAAACATTCATGTAGCGACTCCATCTCCTCCAAGGGGAACAAAGATGGGCCCCTCCCAGTCCAGCAATGGAAGGGATTTGACAAGAGCTGGAGATGTTAATTCTTCCCTAAGATACGAGAAGGTATTGCGCACTGAAATTCCTTTCTTTGCATAGCCATTAAGGTTGCAATTTACACTCTGTATTCGCTCCCACCACAGCGTGTATGCTTGCTCCTCATTTGTTTTTTGTGTTACTGTCTGTGCTGTAGATGAACTCCTTTGGGAAAGATGAGGTTGGAAATATACACGGAGCAAAAGCGTCATCCGGCATTTCGCCAAGAATTTCTTTCTCCAGGAGCTCCAGTAGGTTTTCCTCCCAGGATATGTTTGATTATTCGGATTTTGCATGCCCATTTGCTGTTGGGGATGATATAACTGATCCACACCCAGGGTATGAATTTTGAACAATCCGTATGGCCTACTTTAGTCCTATTTCTGTTTCCGATCTAAATATGATTCTATTTACTTTGACTTGCTTTCTTTTTGGTCAGTATTGTTTTGTCAGCTTATGTGTCTTGAATGGTAAGTGTATTAAATGAAAGAACAAACATACTTATCCAAATATGCCTTCCAGAAAAGAAGAACTATATAATCAATCAACATAGAGATTTTAGAGTAAAACAATGCTGATTAACTCAGTACTGGCCAAACAATTGCTATTGTAGATGTCTTGTAGCAAGGCCAAGGAGAATCAATTTAGTATCACATATGTTATATGTTCAGTATCATTGTATGTTTGTTTGGTATATGCTGTCCCCATATATTGCCTGGCTTATGTTATATTGATTTCTTCTCTGGAAAAACAGAGTGTATTTTCAATATTAGGATTTTATTTTTGTGGTTAAAACTTTTTGAAGCTAAATACTTAAATTTTCTTTTAGTGACTAATGATTCCCCTTGAGAAGAGACCCACAACAGCTTATCATAATCCCCTTCTTTATTATCTATTAGCAAGAACTGCCTATATTACACGGCACAGGGTAGTGTTTATGGTACAAGGAATAAGATGTAGTGTAGCTAGTTCACTCACCATATTATAGTCTATTCTTTATCTTAGTAATTTACTATTCTTTAATATCACGAAACCACGATTCTGGGTTCTTCCTTCTTTTGTTGCAGTAACACTTGCCAAATGTATAATGTTCCGTTCCATTTTTGTTTCACTACCCACTTTATTGTAATTAAGGCATCTCCATATACTACCTCCGTTTCTGGAAAAGAGTTACTATCACTTTTTCATTTTAGCCTAAAAATAGGCCAAATTGAAAAAAATGATAGTAACACTTTTCCAGAAACGGAGGGAGTATTTTTTATTTTTCATGTAAAACGTGCTTCAAGATCAAATATGAGCAGTCAATACAGTGCATCTATTTAAAATATAATTATATAATGCATATCTCAGTGAAACATCCAAGTAACTACAAACATGTCATGTCTTACCAATTTTGTGTAGTTATAGCCCCCTTAAGGAAATAATATTTGTTATCTTTCAACACGTCAGGTTAGTTTTTTAATGATGTCATATGCTTACATGCTTTGTTTTGTTTAGAATACTTCCTACACTTATTATGATTCCATGTTAGTGACGTAAACCCAGTTTGCCATTCAATTGATTCCATGTTTGCTTAATGCTTAGTAATTTTTTTATGGACATAAAACATACTAAATAATCTGCACTATTGGATTGACTTTTCTCCTTCTTCTCTCTTCTGTTGCCCATGTACTTCTATAATGAACCATGCTTAAATCCTAATTGATAGAAATTAGCTATGAGACTGGTTACTGTGCAGGACCATGGAGTTCTTACATGATCACGTGATTCGTTAGTCGAACAAGTGTGTTGTGTAGAAATATTTTTCTTGATTGGCATGAAGGGTTTGCCAGATACATGTTTAACAAATTTGATTTATGCATACACAAACTGTTTTGGTTCCTAGAAGTATATTTTGATGGTTGTTTTTTATAAACTTGAATATAAAAAACATATTAACTAATCTACATAAGTAAATCATAGATATTGAAATTGAGTTTTCTTCATCTTCTCTCTTTTGTTGCCCATGTATCTCTACAACGAGGCTTGAACTTCAGTTGGTAGAAATTAGCTTTAAGACTGGTTCTGTGTAGAACCACAAAGTTTCCTGCATGATCATGTGATTTGTTTGTCGAACAAGTGTGTTGTTTAGAAATGTTTTCTTCGACCAGCATGCAGGGATATGATGGATACATAAACAAATTGTTTTGGTTCAGAAGTAAATTTGGAGTCTCAAACCATATGTTTGCAGCTTCAAATTGTTTGTTATGTGGTATTTGGTTTTGTTTCTTCCTCCTATTTTACCATTCTTACTAATCGGTTTAAATTCTGATGTTCATTCTTTGCCTCCAGGTTGAACGTATAAAGCTTTTTTGCTCATTAGTAAGAAAAACTTTAAATTTTACTGACTCACTACTACGTGATTGCTGCTTCCACTCCAGACCAGATCTTTCCGATGGAAAAGCGCATCTTACTGAGCCCAGAGGACAAGTCAGGAAATCCCAGGATGCTGCTGTTGGTGCCCTTGTAGAGATGTTAAGTACAGCACCACCACTTCGCCACGATATCTCAAAATCGATCAAGTTGTCACAAGTTTCAAAACCTGAGATCTGGGGAAGAAACACTGAAGAACCTGCTGTAACTTTGGAATCTGGGATAGGAGGATTATCAAATTCTTCTTGCAATGTCAATATCACGTCATCTGGACTTCTGTTATCGAAGACAACTGCTGATGCATTGGAAGAATTCCAGAGTTACAGACAGATGAAAGAATCATTGCTGCTTAGGAACAGGAATGATGGGACCTCGACTAATATCGGCCATGCATCAGAAGCTGCAGATAAAAATTGAACGACATTTCAGTTTTAACGCTACTGGTTCCTTGGGAAGAGTTGTACAGTATTTCTTCCTATAGTGTTCCTGTCTATGGGTCTGAGGTTCGTCAGGAACCCATGAACTTCCTTTTAACGATTCAAAAATGAGGGGGAGGGGGGGAAGTACATAAAAGAAAAAGAAAAATAATCTCGAGTTTCCTTTTATAGCTATTAGCAATTGTATATGCATCTGTCAGTAGAATGCATGACAGAGTTGGTACTTTTCTTGACAATTCCCTGTGTATAAAGTACATAACCTGTTTCGCCTGTTTATAATAATATAGAAGCCCGAAGAAGAGTTTATGAGTGTATATTGTGTAGCCAGGATATTCTCATATGGTTCTCTCAGCCTTAGCCTTATGTGAGAATTTTAAGTTTCAATGGTCTGTTTAGCTTGTTAGCTTATGGTTGACCACTGCTTAGAAGGTTAAGACTAGTTCCCGACTTCTTTCAAGAAAGAAAAATAAATAAAGTGGTCATAAACCAGAGGTGGTGTACTGGCGGTGCACTGTGAAAGAAACAAGATCAGGATTGCTTGGGAATGTCATAGTTGGGGAAGATGAATGATTACTAATCATGAAAGGTCGTCTGGTTTGCCACTAAGCAGAAGTTATTACTATGTTTCGACTTCAGAAGTTATTTTTCAACTTCAAGAAGTCGAAAAGCGAAAAGCTGTTTGCAAGGATGCATATTTGCTTTTGAGAAAAATATGAGTAGTTTTTTTTGCTTCTGAGAAGCCACTTTCGGTGATGCATGAAGTGCAGCAATGTCGTTGGACAATGTAACCATCGGTTAAGATGTCGTTGACAAAATCCTCAGCCTCCCTTTGACAGCATATCTCCTACTAGGTGAAAACTAGCAAGTTTGGGACCTTTACCTCTGGAAAGAACAAAAGGAAGGGCTTTCCCCGACTCACAATCTTGAAGGTTCTGCTAAGTTGTGCTCAGAGCCACAAGTGCATTACATCTAAGGAGCTGAACAACTTGAGGTTATTTCAGATGATTCACCAACGAATTGTGACAGAATCACAGCAGCAGCAATTCTGTATCCGATTTCGAATTCTCTGTTTCTAGAGAAGAAAGGAAGGTCATTTTGAGCAACCAATTATGTACAGGTTCTTTAGTTTATCGAGGAAATTTGGGCAGAGACATTAGTTCAGGGTAGTTATGAAGATATAAATCATAAATGACTGAGATGAGGCACAACCTTATCATCCTGTGAACCCCAGTTACACCATTGCAACAAAAAAAAAAAAAAAAGTTGAAGAAAACCCGAGAACCCCAGTTACACCAGTGCAAATTAAGCAAGAAGACCAGGTCGGGTACAAAGCAGGTTTTAAGAACGAGCTATGTAGAAACTCACAGCACAGGCTGTAATGGTGAAGCACTGAGCAGAAACTAAAGAAATGGGCAGCAGAAGCGATACATATCAGTAGAAAACTGTGACGCCTTGCTCTAGAGAACCAGTAGTAGTTCCACGCATGTTGCATGTTCGCATCAGTTGTAATTTGAAATTATTTCTTAGCCATGAGCTGTAACAGTGCAGGTACATATTTGTATCCATAAGCACAAAAAACCAAATGAATTCAAGAATTAGGTCCTGCAATCTTGCACAAGCTCAAGTGATACATCAGTCTTACTCCTGACAAAAGTAATTCACATATGACCAACATCATAGTTTATTAATTTAGTTGATAATTGTAACACAGGAAATAAGAGCAAAGAGAGAGAGCCGAATATGACATTGACAGTATCCTACTATCCTCAGGAAAGAAAATAATTTAATCTTAAGCTCAGCTTTGATAATGCTTGTGCCACAGCACTAGCTCAATATAGTCACAGACAAAATTGAACGAACTAATGTGCCACAAAAATTAATATAAAGAATTCTCTTACAACCTAAAACAACAACGTAGCAAAAGCTTTAACCAACCACCAAAGCAAGTAGAGATTAGGCATCAGATGGAGTACTAGCTGCTGCTATTTCCTCTTGCGTAAACAGGATTGGTTTGGTGGGAGCAGGTAAGCGACCAACACTATCAACTTTGTCCTTCTGCTTTGGAGGAGGTCTGGCTGCTTTAGGTAGTAGTCTGCCCTTCTTTTCGAACCACTCGGGCTTCAGCAAAGCTCGGAAGCCCAATTTGTTGTAGTAAACTTTCCTGACAGACCCACCTGCAGCTTCAACTGCTTCCTTGGCCCTAACTGTCACCCTCGACACCTGCATCAACATTAACAAGTGTAAGTTAGTGACATGGTTGATCATGTTTTTCTCTTGCCCATAAAGAGTTTTAGTGGTTCACTAAAACCCAGGGAACCTCCATGCATAGATAGAAACCAAATCAGGTGGAGTTTCTGGAAGATAACGACAACAAGGTGTGTAATCATGATACGGCTTGTATGCCTTAAATCCATCATCACATACCAGCGGGTGCCATTTGGCAGCCTATTGTTCCTCAAGTCAAAAGTGTGCTTCTCCACTTTGCGTAAGGGGTGAAGCATACATCAATTCTTAAGCTGAAAAATCTAATGAACAGTAGAGCTATTCTGGTATTTTTGTGTAGGTAAAGCTGAATGAAGAATACCCCTTCAACATCGACATATGAGTAGCAACCGAGGTATGAAAAATAATTCTTTACTAGAAGCTTCAGGAGTCACTAGGTATTTGAAGGCGATGAAAGTTAGCAACTTTGAGCGGAGATGACAAAGAAAAAGTTACGAATAAAGCATCTTGAGGTGGAGAAAGACAGAAGAAAATAATAAGATAAGCATCTTCATGGAAGTTAGTTGCATTTTTTTTATAAGGTATACTTCTCGGCAATTAAGTAATTTCAGAAATTTCCAAGCAACAAAAAAATATAGGAAATGTAGAATCTGAGATAATCAAATCATAGTTCTTAGTCACAACTCTTGTACTGTACGCTTTCCATTTTTGTAAAAGGGTTTTTTACCATACCAAAAAGAGAAGGGGGTGACATATAGCAATGGGCTTCAATTATCTGATCTCGAGATAAGAAAATTACTTGTACATTCAAATTAACACCTCGTTTAGAAGAAGAAATTATGTTCTTCCTGGTAAATTTGACTAATAAGTTACCATGCCTAGATTGTAAAGATGGTGAAAGATACGATATACTCGACTAATCAGCCAACTCATGAACTTGCAGAAACTCAATTCATGCATTAGACTATTATATATCAACAAGAACAAAGGGACGTGAGAGGGGCAAAGGCACATATGAGAGGAACAACAGGAGTGCAACATAAAAGAAAAGTAAGAACCATAAAAATGATAAATCTTAGATCACTCGGAGTACCCCTAAATGTTTAAGCTAAGAAAATGTCATACCTCGAGATGAATAGGCCACTTAATTTGTTCTGCGCCACGACCCATCAACCTTACTCCATCTCTTATCTGCTTCCCTATAGCCGCAGAATCCTATTGTAACATACAATATTTGCATCAAGTTGACAATTGACACTTGAACAAAACAGCGATTCAAATAAAATAATTCAGGTGTTGTACTAGTACCTTCAGAGTTTTCATGGTTATCAATTCTGAAGAATCAATTTTTCCTGCATTTACAAGCTTTGCTATTTTCCCCAACCCTACTGGTTGTCACAGAGGAACATACAAACACAATCAGTGAAGAAATTAACCTTAGTTATCCATTTCTGAAACACATATAAACCCAACAAAACCCCGGATATAGAAGAATATGTCAAGTCTTGCATATGCACTATCAAATAATTAAGAAGAAGATGGGGACCCTCAAAGATCAAATGTACCTAAGCAGGACCACCTCATCAGACATGAGTTTCAGAGATACACCATAGGCTTTTCCAAAATTGCACATTTTCATACGGAAATTCAGCACATATACTATCATATTCAGACTCAAAATCTTGTAACAAATGAGATTGAAGTAGATATACCTGAAATTCAAGACTGAAAGGATTCTTAAAGCCTCATTTAGGCAATCTCCGACGAAGAGGAGTTTGACCACCTTCAAAACCAGCTTTATGACTACCTCTAGCTCTTTGTCCTTTATGACCTCTCCCACCAGTTTTACCTTTACCAGAACCAATACCACGACCTTTTCTTGTTCTTTTCTTATTTGATCCTTTATTATCCGCCAAATCATTCAATGCTAATAAACTACTGTAAACCCTAATTCCATGAGACAAGGATACATTATTATTAGGGTAAATTTTTGAGTCAAGTGATTGTTGAGATTGAAATGATAATGTTGATGATGAGATTGTTTTTGTTGAAATGAAATTAGGGTTTTTATAAACCTGGGAAGATTGGTGGATTGATGTAGCCAATAAAGATGGTAATCTTCTCCTCAACATCTTTTTATTTTATTTTTCTTCCTTCAAAAATTTGATGTGTATTAGCGCATTTGGTAATCTAGGATTTTGTTTTGGTACGGAAGTGAGAGAGGAAGAGACCGAGGGTTTAACACTGAATTTCACTTGTGTCAGTTGTGTGGGCAGATCGCAAGTGACTTCAACCAAAGAGTCTGTCCCTCCATTTCCGATTGACATACAAATGGGGCGAAAACTTTTTTTTTTTTGGCCCAAGCCGAGTGATCCAAGCCAAGCCAATAAAGCCATTTGATTGAAGATGAAATTCGTAAAAAGCAACAAAATAAACATAAATGGCTGCTGCCTGATGTCACGGCCCACCCATTTTTCCACATATTGGGTTGGCCCATGACAAGAGTCTAGGTCCATTAGAAGAGCCTAGAAGATTTGAGAAGTCCACATATTTTTGAATATCCTTGGATAAGGAATATTCCTTTGTATATTCTTGTAAAGTATAGAATACTCTAGAAGATGATGATTCTAGAATATGTTCTAGAATCCTCCATAGCATACTATATAAGGTGGAGAGCTCATTTGCTCAAATCGTCCACCAACAAGCTCTTAAGCAATTGTAACATCCTCTCTCTTATAATCAAATACTCTCTCACACTTAAAATCTTTAAGTCTCCAATTCTCTTGTGTTCTTTTATTAGGCTTACTTGAAGAGTTCAAGTTCCGCACGGTCTAGCCCAAAATCTTAGCCCGTGACAGTTGGTATTAGAGCGAAGCTTAAGACTCAAGAATGGTTGACGTTAATAGGAACAATACCATGGAGAAAGGTATCGATGGCCAGGCCAAGAAAATGGGCAAGTCCAAGGATACGCAAACAAGTCTTGAGGCAAGAATGGTACGTATGGAAAAGCGAGTGAGCGATTTCCTCATACGCGTCGAGGAAGAGCTTCTAACGAAGGAAACTCTTGAAGGGTGGAAAGATACCTTCGAGGAGGCCATAAGCAAGGCGGTGGACGGTATCAAGATGGACGCATAAGCTCGAATCCAAGATGCGGTGGAGGATGCCGTGGAGGAGGTGAAGGCCAAATTGCTGTCAGTTGAGCAAGAGCTAGAGGCGGTGAAAGGATAATTGGTATTGTGCAAAAGGGCTGCCATAAACCAAGCCATGCACGAGGGGCCAAGCAGACTCTCAAGAGAGGATGCTCCCAAGCCAACACCGTATAATGGGAAAAGAGACGCGAAGGAGATTGATACTTTCATATGGAGTTGGGAAAGGTATTTCGAACACCTGGAGATGGAAGATGATGCAAGGAAGATAAAAAGAGCTACGGTGTTTCTCACGGAGAACGCCTTAGCATGGTGGAGACTTCGAAGCCAAGAGATTCAGCAAGGTAAGGCTATTATCGCTACTTGGTCAGATTTTAAAGCCGATCTTAAGAAATACTTCTACCCGGAGAATGCGGCTTATAAAGCAAGAGCAAAGTTGAAGTATCTTCGTCAAACGGGTACAGCCAAAGAGTATACCGAGACGTATACAAACATGCTGCTAGAGATACCCAACCTGTCTGAGGAAGAGAATCTCTTTAACTTCTTGTGTGGAGCAAAGCCATGGGTAAAACAAGAGCTGGATCGCCGTCGTGTGCAAACGCTGACCGAGGCAATAGCTGTAGCCGAGACCTTGATCGAGAATACAAGGCCAAGCTTCGAAGAAAGAGGGAAGACTTCAAGGAGTACAAACTTCGAAGAAAGAGGAGAAACTTCAAGAAGTCACCATGCCAAAGGTGGGGAAGCGAATGAGGATAGAGACAAGCATACCTCAAAAAAGTATCTTTCGTGGAAAGACAAAAATTTCGAGCATAAAGATAAAGGTAAGCCCTCCTACTCTTGCTTCTTATGTGATGGAGATCATAAAGTCCGTGATTACCCGATGAAGGGTAAACTTAGTGCGTTGATGGAGGAAAATGGATCCGACGAGGAACGGGATTCCATGATGAGTTCGCTCCAAGTGCTAAGCAGTGTCCAAGCTAAGACGGAGAAATCCAAGAGCAAGGACAAGACTCTCATGTTCATAGACGTTAAGGTGAATGGGAAGACCTCCCGCGCCTTAGTGGATACGGGAGCCACACACAACTTCGTGTCCAAGAAAGAAGCATTGCGGCTAGGCATGAAGTTCTCTAAAGGAGGAGGTACCGTGAAGGCGGTGAACTCATATGCGAAGCCACTAGTAGGCGTGGCACGTGGTGTGGAGATGCATATCGACAAGTGGGCGGGATCTGTTAATTTCTCGGTGATCCCTATGGATGACCTTGACATGGTGTTGGGGATGGAGTTCATGTGCGAACAACATGCCATTCCAATGCCACCTTTTGACTCCTTGTGTATACTCGGATAAAAATCAACACACCTTATCCCGGTGACTAGGGAGAAGAAGAAGACCACGTGTTGTCGGCGCTACACCTTTCAGAAGGGTTTAAGAAGGGTGAGGTAACCTTCATAGCAACAATGAAGGAGGAGGAACCGACTACCCAAGTTGAAGAAGTTCCGAAAGGCATGAAGAAGGTTCTCAAAGAGTTCGAGGACGAGATTCCGAAGGAGCTTCCCAAGAAGTTGCCGCTAAAAAGGGAGATCAATCATGCAGATCGAGCTGGAGCCTGGCTCTAAGCCTCCCACAAAAGCACCTTATCAAAGGTCCCCACCGAAGGTGACTAAATTGAAGAAGCAACCCTTGACGCCAAGTACTTTGGCCACTTCTTATGCAGGTGCTTGCCCCGGAGCATACAAGACCGCGAAGGATTGGAAACAACAAAGAGACTTACCACACTCCCAATTGATGAAGGCGGCTAAGAAAATGAAGAAGTGGGTCGAAAAGAGGCGGCATGTGGAGTTCCAAGATGGTGACATGGTATTTTTCAAGCTTCTGCCCTAACAATTCAAGTACACTCGGCCGCTACACAAAGACTTGTTACGCAAGTACGAAGGGCCGTTCAAAGTACTAGCCAAAGTGGGCAAAGCTTCTTACAAAGTGGAGCCCCCATCAAAGATAAAAATCCATCCTGTCTTCCACGCGAGCACTCTAAAGGCGTTCAACAAGGACGAGGAAGACGAGAGTCGGAGAGTATCAAGACGTGCACCTCCCATTACAACTTCTTTCGACAAAGCTGTAGACAAGATACTAGCTGACCGGTAGGGCTGTCGATCTTTATCCGAAATCCGATATCCGAATCCGATAATCCGGGATTCTATAGGATATTATCCGCTATAACGGATATCGGATATCGGATACGGATATTCCTATCGGATATTAAGGGTTAACGAACGGAACCGGATAAGTCAATATCATATAGGATATTATCCGTATCCGATAAGAATGTAAGTAAGGTGTAAAAAAAATAAAAATTTAATGTTCTTCCAGCTTCCTCCCTCTCGTGTTCGATCTAAAATTAGGATTGATTAAGACTTCCTTATTTTATCATGTAATTTTATTGTGTTAGAACTGATTTAGTTTATCGGATATTTAAGTTTTCAGTTTTTTTTTTTTTTGTTACATTTTGCATTTTATGTTTCTTATCGGGTATTTACCGGATATTATCGGATATCCGATAATCTTAACGAAACGGAATCGGATATGAATATTGAATGTCCGTCGGATATTATCGGATATCGGATATCCGATAAGCTTATCGGATATCGGATACGGCTGAGCCAATATCCGTTCCGTTAACATCCGTTGACAGCCCTACTGACCGGATTGTTCGAAGGAAGGGAGTGCCGCCTTGCAAAGAATACTTAGTAAAGTGGAAAGATGCATCCATACAAGAAGGAACATGGGAGCCCGAAGCGTCTCTCTGGCAATTCAAGGATGCGATCAACCAGTTTCACAATCAAGCCGCGACGAGGACGTCGCGAGAATAGGTGGGGGAGAATGTCACGGCCCACCCATTTTCCCACATATTGAGTTGGCCCATGACAAGAGTCTAGGTCCATTAGAAGAGCCTAGAAGATTAGAGAAGTCCACATATTCTAGAATATTCTTGGATAAGGAATATTCCCTTGTATATTCTAGTAAAGTATAGAATACTCTAGAAGATGATGATTATAGAACATGTTCTAGAATCCTCCATAACATATTATATAAGGTGGAGAGCTCATTTGCTCAAATCGTCCACCAACAAGCTCTTAAGCAATTGTAACATCCTCTCTCTTATAATCAAATATTCTCTCCCACTTAAAATCTCTAAGTCTCCAATTCTCTTGTGTTCTTTTAGGCTTATCTGAAGAGTTCAAGTGTCGCACGGTCTAACCCAAAATCTTAGCCCGTGATACTGAGTAATGTATGAGAAAAAATTTGCTCTAAAAGCACAATGGCCAAACATGTGGCCTTTTTTTGATGTCAGCAAACCCATAGTTTAACTAGTAACGAATTTTTAGCTGCTAAATACATTTAGCCGCATTTTTAAAATTCTAGATTTTTAGATGTCTACATTTACTGAAAGTCATTCCAGAACTTCAAACGGGTATTAAACGTTGAATTTATTACACTTCACACGGTTATAAAATTTTCAGTTTAAAACTAAAAGAACATCCTACTTTGTGGTTCAGACTTCTGATTGTTGTATTTGTTAGAAGTACAAATTCCGATATATAGTGTATAAGGATGGCCCATGAGTAGTGCAAACGAGGGAGAATTGAAACCCAACCATTGATTTCAACCAACATTCCATGAAATTTAGCTAAAATTAATCTGCTTTCACTTACATAATTTGGATACATGAACTTCTGTAGTGCACATACGCATTGGTTGACAAACACAGTGACAGAAGGATGTGTCCTTTTTGAACCAACAATCTTGACCTTAAATCTTTCCTTGGTCGACTAAAAAAAAGTGAACAACATAGCAAGATTCAGCTAGGAGAAATCACCATTTTCTTATCAACTTCTCGATGAACATACAATTGAATGTGTTATTTTGAAAATTATTAAATTACAGTTACGTATTCATATGATCGTAATCCGGCACTGTACTCGGGTTTGTGAGACATGATTACAGTTGTGCCAAGTATTAGTATACCTTTTCAGAACTATTTTATACGGTAGAACACACCATGAAGCATAAACTTTCAAAACAACAATTGACAATTATTGTTGATGTAAAATTCACATCTTTTTGAGTAATATAAAAGAAAACTTGATAAGATTCTTGTACTGATAAAGAGTATAAACTATAAAGTCATCACATATAATAAAATTTTGATTAAACCAAATCAAAAGCTTATTTAACGAGCAAACTACATAGATTTATGTTCATGGGCAATCTTGAAGGTTACTTTTTCTTTGATCTCAATTAGGTGTGAGATATGCAATTTGCATTACCTGACCAAACTCAGTATTATCTTTTTCTTTAATTTCTTTTTTATGATTGATTTTAGGTTGTCCAAGAATCTTCAGGTTTCTCTTGCCGCCAAAAAATAGAGAGGAAATTGCCGTAGATAAGTCGATTTGAAATGCACATTACCAAAAGTGTTAGCAATTACCCTACATAGTCGGTATACTGTTTCTCTTAACAAAGTTAACGAAGTAATTACTATGATGCCATCGATGTCCATACATTAGGGGTAGATTTCAAAAAAGAAAGTTGACACCTCATTTGCTGCGTCGGATAATAGGAAAAAATAGGAAAAACTCCTCCATTAATTTCTCTCACTCGGTCTTTCCTTACTTTCAGTCTCTCCCCCACTCTTTCCTCCCTCAGGTTCTTCCCTACTGCAGCTTAATACCACCTTCTTCTTCTTCTATCGAGTACTTAGAAGTTTGAATCGAGGCTTCAACAAAAAACCATAGAAGCTTGAATCGAAGAAATCAGTGAATATTGTTGACTAAATAGGTATGATGTATGACATTGTGCCTTTATTAATCTTCGTTGATTATGATATTATGTGTTAGATTGATTCAATTTTGAAAATTAGGGTTTTATAAAATCAATAAAATTTGGGGATTTTTCAAAATAAGGGTTAGTTAGGTTTATTTAGATACTACTATGAACTGGGTTAAGGTTAATTTCGATTAATGTTTTTGATATACATTGTTTTGATTTGAACTTGAATTGGGTGTTTTTTCAATAATTGGAATGGTTCTTTTTATAATATGCTTGTAAGAAAGATACTCAGCATGAAGAAAAGATGTTGTTTTATTCTTCCTAAACAAAATCTTGATTTATATATCTATATATACATATGTTCTGTCTTTGTGGTTGGATAGGAAATAAGATCCGGTTCTGTTGTTTTTAAATTGTTCATTCAAGTCTCTTGTTGACTCTATATGTCTCTCTGATCACTCTCTTACAGTAACTATGTGGTTTTAATATTTAGGGTTCAGAGAAAACCCGGTTTAACCATATCCACGAGGGGAGTTTCTCAACTATGAGGAGGTATTAAACTTAACTAAACATCTATCTGTGCCCCATAAAAAAGAGAGTCATTTTGAATCTCTCTTGGCTTACTTGAGCAAAAATGACAAGTGTGTAAACCTTCAAGGTCAAGTTATAGCTGGATATTCTTCATGCATTGTATGAATCATAGGTTATCTGGTTTTGTGATTGGTAATTCAGGCCTTATTTTGTGTTTATATAGAGAGTTAGATGATTTTAATGCTATAAATTTTCATGTCTCTTTAATTAGTTATTTGAATGTATCGTTATAAAGGTCATTGTTTCCATGTCTCTTTGATTAGATATTTGGTTCCTTATATTGGGTTACATGTTTTTATAAAGATCCATTTTTTTGATTAGATGTTTGGTTCCTTATACAGGGTTACATGTTATTTGAATGATATTTGATCTACTCCTCTGAATGAGTATGTTTTTTCTCTTCTGAAGATCCATTTTTCTAGAAGAACAAAATGAAATACAAAAAAGAAAATAAATTTAAACCAATTAGGTTAAACCAACAACGTCTCCTCACTCTGCACAATAAATTCAGAACTTCATTTTGTCATTTTTTTGAGTTGGTGTATAGTGTTTGAGTTGGTTACTAGATTTATTATTCCCCCCTTGGATGCATAAAAATGTGATTAAAAGTAACTAGTTGGTGTATAGTGTTTAAGGTACCACATCCATTATTGCATGATAATCCTTGCGAGTTGTGTTGTTGCTTTCTGAAAACAGTATTTAACCTTTTTAGTGATTTTATTAAGCTAGTGTATTTCTTGTATTGTAGACCTTCTACATCCAAGCCTCTTTCTACAAATATGAGGGTGAGGAAGAAGGCGTGTAACACCCGGACAAACACCCCGCCTACCATCAGGTTTCCTGGAGACTATATTTACCCAGAGATATACCGGAGAGGTGCCTGCAAAATAAGTACTTGCTCCAGCTACGGTCTTCTAAAAAGGGTGTGGTGAATTGTCTGTAACTGAGCAAGCCCTAATCTGGTCAACTGCAATTGGTCATGTATTTGACATTCATAAAAACCAAAAGATGTCTGCAACGATATTTTTTTTCTTAATGTGTAGGAAGATTTGCGTTGAACCAGAAAGAACCCAAGACAATGAAATCTGGTTCCGAGCTGGTGGTAAGGAAATACGCTTTGGAATGCGGGAGTTTGCCTCGATATCAGGCCTTAGCATCAGGAAGTCTGATACACCGTATAAGATGCCAGAAGGCCCAAGCAAACTGAGGGCAATTTTTTTTTCCACAGACCAAAAACTAGATGACAAAGATTTGTATAAATTCCTTTTTGTTGATACGGTTGCACGTGATCCTAAAGACAATGGGAAGGTGGTTGCTAAAGAGAACGTGAAGTATGAAGCTGAAGAGAACATGAAGTGTGATGCTAAAGAGAATGTGGAGTGTAATGCTGAAGAGAGTATGAAAGCGGTAACCAAAGAGAGGGTACCTGTGGATGCAGTAGAATTGGTAAAGGTGGCGTTACTATATGTTGTGCACCGCTTTCTACCTAGTTACCTAGGTAACTGTGTATTTACCAGTCTAAAAGGTTGTAGGCTATGACATCTCTCTCCTTTCCAAGTACTACAACTGTAGAGGTCTGGTTTGAACCCCTATTATACCGTTAGTATCATCAGAAAGTACACAGAAAGATGCTTCAAACAAAAAAAAAAAAAACACATAATAGAGTAGAGTAGTACTTAGTACCACTCTGTGCATCGTAAAAGAGAAAGGGATGTGAGATAAAAGGGAAAGAAATCCAGCTATTATGGTCAGATTATACATCACATTTTTCTTTTCGGTTGTGTAGTTTGATAAATTCAGAGGATGAATGAGGTACTTAGTAATCAGACAAATAAGTTTAGCTAATCACCCAGAATCATGAGTAAACTTAAAATATAACATAAACTAATACTACAAAGAAATAAAAGTACAATGGCTTAAACGCTTACACTTCAATTAAAAAAAATAAAAAAATAAAAATTAAATAACCATGATCCCAATATACTTCTTTTTAATACTTGGGCTCGAAGCCGTACACCCTATGGTTGTTGGCGTCTCTGTTGGCGCTTCTGGTGCTCTCGGTAATGCTTTTCAATGTCTCCCCTCGTTGCATCATTTGCTAAATTGACAAGGATGAGATCTTTGAATAATCTTTGCCTAAATTTATCCCCCGGATAGGTAAAGTCATCGCCACGATAGGAAATGATAGGTGAGGGAATGTAATGCAACCCTAATCTGATGTGCTCTACAACTGATAGGTGTTCTTCCTCCGCTATTGTGAACCAGTTGTCGTAATATTGACTACCATTTTCAGTGATATAAAAGTTAGTCACTACCCGTTTGTGAGAATCAAACACATGATGCCCATGTTTATACTGCCCCACATAAATTATAGTGTAAGTTGGGTTTTGATTACGATTTTGATTTCGTCTACGAGGAGCGGGGTTAAACAGATTGAACAGAGGTAATAGAGGTAACAGTAGATTATTGAGAATTGGCTGTCATTAATAATTTTGTCGACGTGAAAAAACTAAGATACTGATGAGGTTTACAAATATGGTTGTCACACTTTTTTACTTCCGAAAACTTTGAACCACTCTGCTCAATATGATAGGGATTAAATAGTGGTGAATTGTGAGTTGTAATTTGTAACCCATCACTAATGTGGGCCCTTTCCTAAATTGTAAAGCCTTTTTAAGCGGAAGTGATTCTATACGGAAATATCTATATTTGATACGAAATAAAGAAAAGAAGTACTGTTGAAGCCTGATGTGACAAGTGCATTGCTAAGCAGGCTAAGGGGACAAAAATGTTATATTACCTGATAGGACTGGAGCAGTGTTGTATTTTGGCGTGCATATTCACCTACAGAGGGTAAGGCTACAAAAACGTACCTCACCTACATAAATTATGAAAGAAAGCCTGCTTACTCCTGGCAAGTTAAAAATATATTCGTCCAACATAAAGGAAAGATGCGGTGGAAAAAGTTTCTGTCAAATTTGCAAATGACCTAAAGATATACGACATAACAGTAATCAAGAACTAATTCCATGTTCAAAACAGTGACCTAGAACTAAAGCAATGTTAAACTAAAGAAAGAAATTTACATCAAGCAAACTATTTACTTTGGGTGGGGCAACTGCGGGCGTAATGCCCCGTCTTCCGACACTTCGAACATGCTCTTTTCTTTCTTGAATTTTTGGGTTTCTCAATGGCAGCCAGATACCGACTTTCTTTCGGACGACCTGAACCTCGTCTTGTATCGGGAGGCAGTACTATACGCGCAGCCACCTTCTCTGGGACATCCCAATATTCTGAACTCAAAACCGGGTAAATAGCAGGTGCATACATAGATCTCCATTCACAAGATTGTTAGTCGGTTCCACAAAGCTCATCTGTTCCCAACAAATACTTCTCACATACAATAAGGACGTGTGCACAAGGCAAATGCTCGTGGTTCATCACTCCGTAGGTGCAAGACTTCTGGATAATTCTAACTTGGTGCTGATCCAGGTTATTATCCTCCAACACTTCGTATTGATCACCAATGATACGACAAGGTTTAAACAATCTTTCCAATTTCCCACCGATCCTTCAAAATTTTGTCAGCATGTGGAGTAAATGGTGGTTGCCAAGCATCAGCTATATCTCTACATTCTGCGACCATTCCATCAACGATCTCCTAATAAAATCCATTAAATGACAGATGGGTAGACTTTTAGCCTTGCCAATTTTGAATTCCAACTCTCACTTATGTTCGTTGTCATGAGAGTAAAACGTGCACTTTTAGCTTCATCCCTGGCCCACTTAAATGTACATATCTCATGTACATATTCTACTGCCGCCGGGCTTTGTTTTACAAAATGTTCCATAGCATTTTTGTAATGACAGGTAGTATATGCAGTGGCATCCCTGAAAAATATAGTTGCCGCATCACCGTCGTGGAATTTCTTTAGGATATTTTCTGCATTGAAATAAACAAGAGAATTAACATACCCTGTGACAGTGCAGAGACAATGTTGTATTAGATCAAAAAATGAATGAATTGGCATTAATAGATCAGTGGATGTTATTGACAATCAGGATGCACACTAAGTGATACCCTAGACCTTGATATGGCCGAGTATGCGTTAACTTGGTTGTTCCATTACAGGACAATAGGGATAACGATGCTCCTACAGGTGCAGATTAATTATCGGACTAAGTGATAGCCTTGACCTTGAAGAAATCAATATGAATAAGTTATGAGACCAATTACAAATAACTATGTACTATAGTATCTTTCACCAATTACAAATTATGTTTCATAACTTTTTTAAGTTGAATTCACATGCTGCGGGCCAACTATGGGAATAACCAATAATAATTTCAAATACAACATTCATCAATATAACTGATTACTGATTATCCTCCTTTCAATTGTTAACCAATACCACATGAAAGCATACAGAGGCATACTTGCAATGGTTATTGGAAATATGGAGGTCAGTTCAGTCAAATTGAGTGGCCACGGTCCATAATGCATGCATTCATTTATTATAGTATAAGATTTAGTAAGATAATCTATAATATCCACAGAGTCAGCAACCATATTAACCTAACTGAATAATCCTAACTACTTTGGTTATTCCATTTTGATTCTCACTACTTTTTTAAAGAATTATTTCCACATTTTGAAAAATATACGATTGTTATTTCCTCATAGCAGGCAGCTGCTAACCTAGCAGGACAACAACTCTTTTGTGAAGATGTTACTTGAGAACACACACCATTTGCAGTTACTAACAAGGCAAAACTACTAGATAGGATATGGATTATGAACAACTCATTGTAATCATATGCAGTATAAGGTTGTGTTATTAACGAATACCTTTAACATGGTATGCACAATAAACATGGAACGCAGCAGGAAACCGCTTTGGAATGGCCTTATAAAAGTGCTCCGATCTATCTGAAACCACAAGAAGATCTGGATTGTTCTCCATATATTCAGGCACAGGCGAATCGTACAACTTCTCCATGAACCAATCACATGATGCATCATTCTCTGAATCAACGACGGCAAATGCAATTGGGTAAAGATCTTAATTAGCATCCAACCCTATTGCTGACGGGATCACTCCTTTGTATTCACCAACAAGACTAGTACCATCAACAGAAAATGCTGATATTGCGTAACTTTTGAATCCTTCAAGACAAACTCCAAGTGCCATGAAATAATACAAAACTGATTGTTTGAATCCGTTTCAATTGTTGTAACAGTTCCCGAGTTACGTTGTGTTAAGCATGTGACTATAACCCACGAGGTATTGAATGATGCATCTGGTGTACCTCTAATCAGTTTTATTCCGCGTTTACAACCAGTGTATCCCTGCTTGTAACTGATTGTTATACCAAATTCTTCCCGCATGTCATCTCTCAACCAATTAGGTGTATACAGACTGTCAACCTTGCTATATTTGCTGCTGAAAAGTTTTTCAATGGCAAGACCCATCCCTTTTAACCTGTATTTGGGGTCAGTCTTGTTCCTGCTCTCAGTACAAGTGTGTTCAGCATTAATGTGTTTGATTTTCCACCAACTAAGAGAATCCAGTCTGGATGCCCGCAAACTCCATCTGCATGTCAGATCTTTGCATTTGACATACAAAACCAAATTGTTAGATGTTTCGGTGGTGTACTTAAATGATCCTTTGATTGCTACAATTTTCAAGATAAGTTGCTGTGCTTTGGTTTTGAAGAAATTAGCAATAACGAGATTGTTATACTTCATTTTCTCTAATGCTGAGGAGGAGGGGG
>JAJJMC010003991.1:10073961-10135766 GCA_023531435.1 Papaver californicum
CTCTAGTCTTATCTATACTTTTTCTTCATTACAGGCAAAAGAAATTCTGCTTTATTATAATGGCAGAATAGTTGAGTTCTTTGAGACCATTAAGAAAAACCAATACATCACTGTAAAGTGGGAGTATGTTGAATAAAGAAAGTGTAAATAAATCCACAACAATAAAACAATTAGAGGGAGAAAATTACTAACCTTCACCGATGCCATCTGCGTTAAAGGGTTCATTCTTGAAACTATCATTATCGAAGGAACTCACTTTGGCATCGCCGTGAGGGGCTAACGGAGAAGTGGCCTCAGGCAAGATGGTCCTTCCAATGGGAGTTATGGGAGGAGGAACTAATTTTACTTCTTCTGCACATGAAACTGTGAAAAACTAGGCTTTCCAGGTACATCGGCAACATAACATTTCAAAGCTTCTTCTCCGGTAATAATAAAGCATTGTTTTAAGCCTGTAACGGGAACTTGTTCCAGGTCGTACACCTCAAAAGCAGGTCCATGCATGAAACCAACTAAACTCATTGCCTTGTTCTTCACATCATCAACAGTGTACTCATACGGTAAAACCACTGGTTGTAAGGTCCCATCGTAATAGATATCGTTACCACCTTTCCTGACCCATTTACCATTGTAGTGAACCAAAACATGTTTGCTTTTAATTTTCATGTGGGGAGGAGGAATTATCAATGAAAAACACCAGTAGTACAGGCATAGGAATATCAACGTAAAAACTCATACACTACACTTTTGGCTGTAAGTTATAAAAATTATAACATTGATGCTTACAACATTGATGGAATATCCAAAATGTGCAGGGGTAATATGATTAGCAATCAAGAACAAATACTAGAATACAGCTCGCTAATGACAGTTTCATTTTCTCACCCAGATATCTATGATTTCCTAATCCTTTCTATTATTTTTTCTACTTTGTTGTTCTATTTTATTTCACATCTAGTTAATTGAAAGTTTTTATTTTATGTAAAAAAGTTTGATGATTATTTCTATCTGAATTGAAAGATTTTAATAGCATAGTCATGAGTCATGAGTTAATTGGGTGTACATCAGGCTTATGATACGATAATTTAAAGTAGATAAAAGGTCATGCTCATAAGTTAAATTGAAGGTTTTAGTAAGAAACTGTGATCCGTAAGCAAGTATCAAAACCACTCAGGCCATGTATCAACCAAATGAAGAATTCAGCTCCAAGTAGTATGAAACTTACCTCCTACAACAGCCTAGGGTGAGAACTAGGACCTGATCTGCCTACCTATTCTTTTTTTATCTTTGGCCACTGGACTCATTTGTACAACCAAATGATTTTAACAAGAGCAAATCTGCAAGATAAACATTACAACAACAATGAAATGACAAGAACAACAAAAAAAAACTTATTATAAATAAAGTGTAGCAAAGATGAAGCAGATTCAAGTACATATATAAGTTACTTTACAACGACTAATAACAACTAAACCAAACACCAAATAGAGCTAAAAGCTACCAGGCTACCAGCACTAACAGTAACAATACAAAAAAAAATGCTAAAACAACTCAAGTCCTACAAATTTATAGTTAACTATATGAAACAAAAACAAACAGGACATAAGCTACCTAAGACCTACAGATGCAAATAAAACTTAACTGATCTAGGGTTTCGACATAATTCACTACTGAAGTCGGGACATGTAGAAACATACAACAATTATCAGTTATTGTAATTACCATCCTAATTGCACAAATTTAAATGTACATTTTTGAAACCCTAATATAGTAACATGTTGTACCGGTTAATTACACCCATTACATACAAAACTAACATGTTTTACCACTCAATTACATGTATTAAACATGGAATTAAGAAATCCCCAATTTTCAAAATTAGGGTTTCGACCAAATACCAAATTTTGAGAATTTAGGGTTCTGAAAATCCAAACAAACAAACACAACAAAAAATCCCCTTGTTTCAAAATTAGGGTCTCGACATAATTCACTAGTTATAAAACTGTAGGTTTTTAAACAACAACAAATAACACTAACACAGATCATTCTTGCATTTCAGAATAAGAATCAATTAAACAAGGACTAAGCTTGATAAAAGAATCATTACCGTTCCTGAATATCAAACCCTAGAAGAAGAATAGAAATAAGATTGAGAATGAAGATCGAAGAAGAAAAGTAGAAAGAAGATAACAGGGATGGTGGTCGTAAGGAAACTATAAACGGGAATTGCCCCAAAAATAGAGGCATAAGGCTGAGTATATTTGGCAAGCTAAAAATCGGTTATTAACATATAACTGTGGTTAAATTATGGGTTTGTTGGCATCACACAACGCAATATGTTTGGCCACCGTGCTGCTAGATCAAATATGATCGAGCATTGCTAGAGCAAAAAATTTCCCGTAAATATCAAGTCCACTGCTTCTACTATTAGTACTTGATGCAGGTTCATTTCAAAATACTTCAATTGGTACGCGTAAGAAATAGGCCAATTCCGCCGCTTAGAATCGATGGAAACCTTAGGGCAATTGTAACGGTACGAGTATACCGAATACCAAAGAGTAAAAAAATTTGCTCGTTTTTCATTTTTTACACAACGGTTTTCTGAGTAAATATGATCGCACGTCGTTTTAATTAGACGTCTGTTATAAAACGCTATTGTAGAAAAACATTAGGTGACACGACGTTTCTCTAGTGGGACGTATGTTGTTGGACGCACATTTGGGTGAGCGTTTCATATTCTGGAACCAGACGCACTTATAAATGAGCATTTGCATTCTCGTACACTTCCTTAATCAAACGTATGTTTAACGTCCACAATAATGAGCGTCTATTGTACCAGCGTCTTAGTGTAGGAACGTCTAGAAATTGTGCATTGTATTGCGTGGACGTTTAGTGATAAACGCTCTTCCTAATAGACGCCTGAATGCTAGAAGCCCTTCTATAATAGCGCTTACTATTGAAACGTCCACCCACAAAAGCGTTACCTGAGCGCCCACGTACAAGAGCGTCAATAAGACGTCCACATAGAAAAGCGCCCACACAAAACGTCCTTGTAAATGAGCGTCTAGGATGCAGGCTTATACCATTACGCTCACGAGCAGAATAAAAACTTGAGCCTACCTTTGCATACCTCCGTTACTCTTTAGGAGGTATCCGCCCGACGTCCTTGTAGATGAGCGTCCGTGTTAGGGTGGTGAGCGTTAAGAACATTTTAGGTGAGCGTCCGTGTTAGGGTTAGGGTTTGGTTCGGCTATAAAATGCTCTTCCTTTCTTCTTCTCTTCTTCTAAAACGCTCTTCTCTCTTTTTCTACTCAACAGACAACAGTTGACGGCTAGGAAGGGAACTCCAACTTGCGGTTAAAATCAAATAAATCACGGTAACAAATTCTTTCCCCCTGTCTTTTTCTTTCTTGTTTTAGCGGTATCAATTTCTTTAGTGTTAGAAATGGTTTAGTCTTAGAAACAAAACCTACACCAAATAAAATTAATAACTTATTAACATTTTCCATAAGAAAAAACTAAAACAAGAACCCATTAGTCTAAATGCAGTAGAACATGTTTGTTAATTTTAATGTCAATTTTAATTTTAATGTCACTAAGTTATTAATTTTAATGTCAATTTTAGTGTTAGAAATGGTTTAGTCTAAAATGTCAATTTTGATTTCTTAATTATAATTTTTTTAATTTCTAACACTATCAGTAGGACATGTTTGTTTAATTTAATTTCTTAAATTTGATTGTCTAATGACATTTCTATATTACTAGTGATAATTATTTTCTACCAAATGCTGCTTAAGTAAATTTTATGTGTTTTCTGCCAATTGCTAAGTATGTCTCTGTATATGAATGGTTTAGTTCTTCCTTTTTTTCTTGATGGGTATTTGGTTGGCTTGAACTATAGTTTTTTTAGTACAGAAATATAAAAAACATGTTTGTATTTCCATGGTGTTGTCGTTGTATGTGTTTATTATTTCCATGTTTGTAAATAATTTTACGAAGAATAACTATAACCTGAATCGATATAATTACTTATTTGTGTCTATACATTTTTTGAACTATAATTTGTATTCTTGTTGATTTATGGATAAATGTGGAATTATATATTTGGTCAATTGTGTTGATAACTGTTGATTTTGTATAGATGTTGAGAAATGCCGCCTCCCGATTCGTTGGTCGGAAAAAAAAAACAAGAAAGCTAAAACAACCCAGGATGCACCAGAAGTTCAATTTGGCGAAGGAGGGAACGATGTTATTGGGTTGGAAAATTACAGTATGGTGGAAGATGATGAAGGTCACGCTTCCAGTAATATGACCTCGAGAGCTGACCCAAAGACCAAATATATGCATCGGAGGTCTCTGAAATCGGTCCTACAAGCATATAAAGCTATAACTAAAAACTTGGGTAGAGCAAAATTTGTTATTGAAAAGGCAGGATGGGACCGGTTTTTGACAATGGATGTTGGTGACTCGTCACATGCTTTGATTGATTACATCGTAGAGCGTTTCTGGGACACGACAAACACCTTTCACTTCTCATTTGGTGAAATGGTATTTACACCTCTAGACTGGGTCATGTTGACCGGAATAAGTATTGGTAGTGGCGAGGAACCTCCGTATGACCCGGATAAGTATACCTTTCAATATGTTCGTGACCATATTTTCCCAGACTTAAAAGACTCCGAAGTGTGTTGGAGAGAAGGTATCCCGCAGCAGTGGATTTCAGAGGCCATTATTGTGGCCTTTTTGTCCTCATACTTTGAAGAGGCAAAGTTGCTTGAGGCGCAAGATGATAACCTACTTGCTGAGAGAGTGGCGCGAGCTTTTTGGATGCATGTTCTTGGACAGTTCTTCTTTTCCAATGCTAAGAACTACATCGATGCTGGATGGTTAGCTGCTTTGGAGGATACAAACAAAGTTGGAACTTATGACTGGGGTAGTGCTGGTATTTCAAGACTTTATTCAGCACTTGGCGCAGCGGGGAGGGGAAAATTCACTAACCGGATCATGTCAAATATTGGAGGTAATTTTATTTCCTTCAAATTTCCTTTAACTGGGTATTTCGTGGTAAATTATTAACTTTGTTTGTTTTATTCAAATTGAAGTTTTGGGGGTACGAATATCTGCGTATACTTCGACCTCACAACCCATCTGCTGAGACCGAAAGCGATTGTCCAAGATGTTCGCGGTGGAAGAGTACACGAAAGAAGACGTTGTGGATCGAAAACTGTCTTGGATCGAAAACTGGCTTGGCGAAGGTCTTTTTCGGGTATCGTCGCTACTATCCGAATCTTCTTCGGCTTGTGATGAATCGAAAACAGTTGTGGATCGTCTTGAATATTTGATGTTTTCTAACATAATTGAGTAGCACTCTTCGTGCTTAAATGGTTTCCCACCATTAGCTTCCTTGAATAGCCTCCTTACTTCTACGCTCTGTTTATTGTTGTTTAGAAAAATACTTAGTGCATCACATACAATTCAAAACTTTAATAAGCATAAAAATTAAGTCTTCACATACCTTTGTTTTTGGGCCCCATCCAGTATGGTGTTCACGTTCCACTTCTGCCTCCTTTGCAGAGTAAAGAGCCACATCTTTACTTATTCCTTGAAAGCGTTTTTGAATAGAGGTCCAACTGCGATCATCCATTGAAGGTATAGCTTCTTTCATTCCAGCTTTGATACGAGACCATAATTTATCTTCTGATTGATCGGTATCAACACTACAATCTTGAGATATTGATAAATGAATCCTACACATGGTTATATCTTCATTAACATTAAAATTTGGACCTCTTGGTTTTGGACCCATTAATGAAAGTGATTACAAACAAATTGGAATTACCAAAATTTACAAAACCTTAGAAATTTCTTTCTTTCTTGTATGAACACGCTTTTGAATTATGAAATGTTGTTGTGTAGATGAAACATACACTACGGCAACTCATTTATATACATTACGAATTAACTAGCCGTTCAACGGTAAAATTTTACAACGTTCAACGGTAAAAAATTTCTCTGATCAACAACCAGCAACGAAAAGTTTACAACGGTAACAAAACGCTCTTTATGGTGGACGTTTGTTGCCACGCCCGTGTGGAGGAGCGTTTATGGTGGACGTCCTCTTATGGAGACGTTTGTTTTATAGGCGTCCCTTTATGGAGACGTTTCATCTGTACGCGTCCTCTTAAGACAGCGCCGGGCCTAAGCGTCCTCTTAAATGGACGTTTGATATATAGGCGTTTTCGTAAATGGACGTCTCAACCAGACGCTCTTCTTAGCTTGCGTTTGTTCTACCAGCGTTCTCCTAGTGAAGCGTTACTTCATACGCACTCTATAATGAGCGTCTCATCAAACGCTTCTCTGCCCATGCGTCCGTGTTTCTAAACGCTTTTATAAATAAACGTCTGTTGTTAACGCCCACGTACAAGAGCGTGCGAGTATATATAGGTTTTGGAGAAAAAGTTCTCTGGAACAGTAGTTATACTCGCCTCAAACCTATATTTCCTCCTCCGTTGCGGTTGATTTTGGGCGACCAAAGAGTAAATTTAATCTTTACTCTTTGGTCTACTCGCCCGCTGCAGTTGCTCTTAGAGGGAGGAAAAGATACATTCAAAAGGCCTTCGCCTCCCATACCTCCGTAGCTCCAGCCCCCTTAAAATTTCAATAATCCTATTTTTTTTGTTTAATCCTTTTATTTTTAGAGTTTAGTCCATCAAATTTATAGTAAAAAAATTTAACCCCCTGTAATTTTAGAACCTGGTTCGCCACTGTCCCTAATGTAAAGGTAAGCTTGCAGTTTTATTATGTATTACACATTTTAACGAAAAAATATCTCAAGGCAAACAACTACTCGTCACTTCAACACGTATTTTCCATATTTATATAAATCCAGGACGGGACTATATTTTTTCGGAAACTAAATGTACTTGATGATCAAAATCAAACCAATACAAGCTTGAACATAATTTTTAACTCCAAGCTGACGCTGAGCCACACCCGACTAATTAACATCCCTATCAACTGATGGTGGTTCTTCTTTCTTTTTTTAATGAATTCAAATTCATCCAATTCATGCAAAGGAAGCAAGAAAACAAGACTTCTACAAGCTATGCCAGATTTTGTCTTTTTTTTACTTTCGAAGGATAGGAAGGGGGTACCAATTTATAATGTTCTCCACTCTTCTGTTTGTTTAACTGAGAATCAGAATCTGTTGGGGGGCTCTTATATTCCAGGCTTACTGCCGGAATAAGAATCACCAACAGTCTGTTTCTGTTATTCTTGATGTAATCGTTCTTTTTCTTTATATATCAGACCCAATTCACCAAAAAAATAAAAAAATCATCCAATTCAGAAAAATGAAAAAAAAAGAAAAACAATCAAGGTGGCATCAGATCAGAGCACCACCCAAGAAGTGCAGTTGACACAGCTACTTAACACGCCTAATAGAATTTTCTGCTGTTATAAGAATTCATATTTCACAAGTTTCAATATAAAAGGAAAGCAAAAACCCAGAAACAGCAAGTTCCCCCCCACAGAGAACACTTCACCAGAACACTTCACCAGAACATACTGAACTAGAAAAAGAAATAGCAAGTGAAGAAAGAAAACCTATATTCTGAAGAATCAATGCAGTCCCAAAGTGGAGACAATTTACAATTACAAACTTCCTGGAGAGGACCGTAAAAAAAACCATTATCTGAAAAATTAATCCCTTGTCTGAAATAGACTGGATACCCAAATCCTCTCCAAGAAATCAGATATAAATATAGAGAAACCCAAGTAACATAATATTACACCTATTACTATAAATAACAAGATCGCAGGATTGATTCCGTTCTCCCTGTTTGCTTTTCCAATCCTCTCTTACTCTTTTTTCTCTCCTACTACAACACTCAGGTTCTCTAATGAACGGTTCAAACAATACTAGGGGGGTCCCCTACCCAATTGCAAGTGGATCGGACCCAGCGGGTTCGGATGCAATCGACCAAGGGTGCATGCTGAGGAGGCTCAGGCTGAGTTATTTCGATGACGGTGTTTCTCCCACCAGAGCCATTTCCCACCAAATTCTGAGGGCCCACAGCATCAGCCATAAATTCCTCCGGGGTCCATCTCGGTGGAACCGTAACTCTCAGTCTAGAAAGCCTAGGTCTCTGCATAGGACTTTCACCACCAGAAATTCCTTGGTTACCATTCATAACAGACTTTGCAATCCCATTAAAATGGTATAGCTCAAACACCTTTTTTCCCATCAATCCTGTTGAATCCTTGAAACCACCCAAATTCTTATCTAAATCCAACAGAACCTGCCAGAATTCACTCCATACTATAAATCCCATACAGCATAGGTGGTTGAGTTTCTCTTGTGGGAGAGTGATGTTCATTTGCCTAAGAACTTGATGAAGTCCTTCCTCACTTATAAACCCTCCTCCACCACTCTGGTCTTGGGTATCAAATGCTTTCCTGATCTGGGATTCACGTTCTTCTTGTTCATTCTCATCTTGAACACTTGCTTCAAGTGCAAAAAGAACTGTGTAATGGGACTCGCTCCCGATGACCCAGATTGGGTACTTCGGAGATTTCAAATTCTGGCCAACTTTGCAGAAGTTAAGAGACTCGAGCAAAGTTAGGAATCCAACCTCTACATTTGTGGGTATGCCCTTTAGAAACATGCCTCCACCTAAATCCATACTCCCATCAAACACATTAGCCACAGCCTTACCACAAAGAAGTAGGTTCACAATTTCCTGTCGCATTACAAGCAACGACCCAAATCAATCATTTTGAGCATACCTAACCAACTAGAAAGGGAAAAAGGAGATGGGTGAAAAGATAAGCTATGGCAAGCTATGTACAACGCACCTGTGAGGCATGCCCGAATGGAGCTGTAACCAACGGTAAAGTAGGATCATCCCTGTCTGCTTGAACAGTCTCCTACAGGACAAAAGCATCAACGCTTTAACAACCTGAAGTCTCAACAGTTTTTGAGCATAATAAAATTGGATATCTACAAGTTTAAAACATAATTAGGTGCATACAATCAACTAATTTGCCGTCAACTCGCATGAATTTGGTAAAAGAGGATGCAACTGCATGTATGTTTGCAGTCCTTTTAAAAACTGTCAACATACAGTGTGCCTTTTGTCAAGTTTGGTGAAATGATAAACAGATGCAGTGAAGTGATAGAACCATCACAACTAAATGATAGATGCAAAGGTTTCATTATGCCATGTATTTTTTTCTCACTGTTATACTAGGGTGCAGTACGAATATCAACAGTTAATTTAAGAAGCAAAACGGACCCAGAGAAGTTCAGTTTTCTTTACAAAATGTAGTCAAGACAATACAAAACAGGAGCTCTCATCCAGTGAGGTAACCATTACACCACAAATCATTGACCCCATAAGAAAACACCATCACAAGCAGGAGAGCTACGCGCTGTGTAGCAAAAATCGGCACCTAGGCCCGATTAGGCTCGCCTAATGGGCTTAAGCCATTACGCACCGATTTTTGGGCGGTTATAGTTATAATCCACGGGGTTTTGACGCCGATTTAGGCATATTAGTGGAAAAAATGATTTCTTACAAAGTTTTGAAACAAGTAGGCCAACCCAAAGTTTTTATCACAGACCTACAGTTTTAACAGCAAAGAAGTTACAAGAGAGAGTGAGAGAGAATCCAGACACGCATCCACCCCTCTCCTGTTTCCTTTTTTTCTTTTCTTCTTTATTTTCTTTTCTGTTCTAATTCTTTCATCAGTAATGGCTGCTTTTATTTTATTTACATCTCAATATCTTTCTAATATTACATATGCTGTATGTATATATATTCACGTATTTAAACCCACATGCTCCCCCAACTAGTCCTTACAGGCGCCAGGCCCCACTCAGCCGCCTGGCGACCTTCTAACGAGTCTAGCAACACAGGTTATGCGTTAAAGTTAACCCCATTATAGAATCCATCTTATAATTTATACTGAAACAATAAGCAGGGAGTAAATAACATAGATTGAAACAGTAAGCAGAGGGAAAATAACATACCAGTCCTCGGGAAAGAAGAGAAGATATTAAGAAGAGCAGTGCCCCCATACGACTTTGAAAAACAGGAAGCACTGTCTTCAGCTGCTGACAAGCACTCGACTGTGAGGTATATGTATTAACTCTCAAAACTTTTTGCAAGTCTTGAGCTGATTCGATTGAAAGACCTTGCAAGGCTTTCGTCACTGCCTACAAAAAGAAACATTTTCATCTCATTTAGATAACTATCACATTGACTCTCGATCCATCAAACTTATCAATTGCTATACAAAATGAAGTCAGATAACAAGCTAGAAATAGAGCTTAATAACCTCCTCCTTCTGGCCATCTTCAGCATTCTCGGGCCACTGGTTTAAAACATTTAAAGTAACAATTACAGCTCTTTTCTTGCTCCCACAAAGAAATAATATGTCTGCCATACTTCGACTCAAAGCCCTGTAAAAAGTACAGCAGGTAATTTCAACATCTTACGAGCTAGAAATACAAGGGACATAATTTAGGAGAAGCACGAATCCTACGAGTTCAGCTTAAGCCCGAGCTGAACCAGCTGAACCCACTATAAAATAGAAAACCCACGGTGATTCAGAATGCTGAAGTGAACGACTGACTGGGTTCACCAATGAGAAAGGCTGCTAAATTTGCTAAAACAGCAAAGGTGGCTAACAGACCTGGTGGTTTACAGTATTACGCAGTCATTTGTTTGAAAGATTTAGTAATTTGGGTGAAAATATTTGCATTCATAAATTTCTAAGAAAATTTTACTGCTAATGGTAATTCAAGTAATCTAAGAGTCATATCCACTAGTTATTTTTTATATCAAGATTACAATACTTTTATGGGCGAAGTAGTCACCTTTCCTTCCCATCTTCAGTTAGAGAAGCAAAATTACCCAGTGTGACAGATTCACTTTGAGAACATATACTGGGAGCGAAAATTTGGGGCGCCAAGTGGACTGTATTTTTACCGAATTCATCTGAAGAAAACAATAGGTGCTTGAGAACAAACGCCTGCAGTGTCAAACCCAAAAATATTGTGAGACGAATTTCTCAACATATAACAAAATACGATGAAACCCATACTGTTCGTCTAAGTCTACAATGATATAGGCATTCCAGTCACTGCATAAAGCATAGCTAAGAAATGCAAAAGAGCTGAGTTTCATCTTTGACTACAAGATGAGCAGCCATAGTTAGCTTTTAAGCATTTCTTTCTGCTGACCTTTCAACTAGTAAAAATATAGAGTAAACCAAGCCATGAACTGGCGCTTAATTTCAAGCCATTAACCAAAATTACAAGTTTGAGCTTCATGAAGGAAGGTGATTTTTGGAAATATGAGAATGTAGGAATTCAGAGTTATGCAAGAATATGGGGGGTAAAACCAAGTCTCTTACTGAAAGGTTTGAGAAAAAAACTAAACATTATTTTTATACGGCATCAGGAACACGGACTTATGGAATAGGTTAATGGGAAAAACATGCTTGAGGTTTGAACAAAATAAAAAAATTCATGCCTTCAAAACACATTAAGGAATCTCCCTACCATAAGCATAATTCTGGAATCATTTAATAATTTACGAGACCTAATGACCAACAACTGCGAGAAAAAGAAAATCCATACAATAAAGAGTGTACAAAATTACATGTGCGGACTATACGGTAACCAGCAGGTAGCACCTTCAGCAGGCAGATACATTAATCTACATATACATACGTCATGCTTCTAAGAAAATCCAAATAATGATGCTTAAGCTCAAAAATAAGATAAGAGTGGCCTCACCTGTATTGTTGCTAACACACCACAAGGTCCTCCTTCATGTTGCACAAGGCCCATACATGTTTCAGGGTCAGAGCTAAACCTGTAGCGAAATATTGGTACCAAATAAAAAAAAAAACTACAACTCATAGCTAATTGTAAATTCTAAAACAGAGAAAAAGGTATGAATAGCTGGAATGCTCCTTACATACTGCTGGCATAACAGTTAATAGAATTATAGAAGTCATAGTATGATTAGATGCAAGAGCAGGATGCGGTCTCAGAACATCAAGAAAAAAATCGTTGTAGATATAAATTAGTTGTGACGAGCGTTAGAGATAGAGAAAATTAAAATTCACAAATGCAACAATTAAGATAGTGGCAGAATGAAGTTTTTAAGTAGAACAAAATAAGTACAGCCGTAGGAAATCCAGAGCTGGGCAGGAAAGATGATTCATGTAATTGAGCACATACACAAGTAGGAAAGATGATTCATGTAATTGAGCACATACACAAGTAGGATGAAGAATGGTTTAATAAAACTAGTAACGTGTCCTAACCAAACCTATACAAAAAAAAAATGACACTGTTCTATCGAACCAATTGTAACATGACTTATGTCCATGAGGGTTTCTACTGGAAACGGAAAGCGAATACTGGTTTCTAACAAACTCCGAGTTAGTAAAACAACCATGAATGCTGTTTCCCACTGAGGTTAGTAAATCATTGAAAGCACTCAAGCAAGTCTCGAGTTCAAACATGCATAATACCTCAAAAATCAAACAGCAACTTAGCTTATCCGCATGTGTTTGAAGATCTTGCTTCTTTGTTTACAGATAAAGTTTTCATTATTCAATAACTTCTAATAACTGAGAATTTTACTTATAATATATTTATATCTTGTTAACCACGTTATTCACTTTTGCAGTGATGCTGGCACGTATTGTACAAGGTGTGATACCTTGATACACGAGATTTTCCAAATATTGATATAGTATCAGGTGGTAAGGGATTATTATCCACGAACTTAATTAGACATTTATAGAAGTAACGGGTTAGAGGAATTTATTTAATATATGAAAAAGAAGGAAAGGGTTTTCACCTCATAGAGTAAGGATATGTGGATGGAAATTTCTCATTTTCACTTATAAATATCGGGTTAAATTCTACCCCAACATATCAGACAATATTACCTGTCATTGCTGGCTGCTATTTTAAGCAATAGCTAGTAAAATTACGGCCGAGATACAATACAACACCAATATTATTCTCATATTAACTATACAGTTCACAATTCTATAAAGCTGGCAAGAAAACTTGTTTAAAGATAATAAGGAAAAATCACATAGAGAGCATTGCGACAGTGAAACCATCCAGTTCAATAACATGTATATGATATCAGCAAGAGCAATTCCATTTATGAGATTTGGTAATCGGAAAATCTCATCTAAGAAGTCAAATTATCCCAAAGAGGCCTATATTTAATAAAACACCCAGAACATGAATGAACTCTGATGATAATCCCTTGCTACAAACCAAACAATCAGTTCACCAGAACTCCGTAAACTATCCATTGTTTAAAGATTAACTTCGAAAGATTTAAAGTGTTTCACTGTAGGTAGACCATTTTATAGATGGGAGCTAGTTTTTTCTATATGAAAAGAAGCTAAAGCTAGCCAAGAAAGAATCTTATTCTGAAATTAAGCAAGAATATATATATGAGCTACCCAAGATAAAATCTTTACACAGTTAAGCTAACATACCTAATACCTTGATTGCTCCACTGTGCAAGAATATCTTTAGAAACACAATTCCCAAACACCATAGTAAACAATTGATCTGCCTCTTGTGCTGACAATTCTTCCCCAAAATTCAAATTTTTCTCCACTTCTCCAACACCATCACTTTTTTCAGTTACAACACTCTTTTCAGCAATCTTCTTATCCAAACCCACACTACTACCACATTTTTCCGGCCCCAGAACTACATCGATTTTCTTCTCGGTTTTAGGAGCTGATACCACAGGGCTCTTCCCCATCATCATCATTCTCTTCTCAGCAGCTGCAGCCATTTTTTCTCTTTGCAATTTCCTAGTTTTAGCCTCTGGTGATAATTCTTCTCCTTCTCCTCCCTCTTGACTAGAAGGAGAAACCACACTTTCTCTAGGTTTACTCCTTTTTGCCTCAGGTGGTGAAGGCGGAGAAGGTTGTAGACTCATTCGTAAAGCCATACGAAATTCATCATCATCTTGATCTGCCATTATAAAAAACCCAACCCCCTAATTCCAGAATTCCAATTTCTAGGGTTACAAAAGGAACATTCTAAGTTATAATTTAAAGATTGGATCGAAAGATTGGATCTTTGAAAAAGAAGAATTGAATGAAACCCTAGAAGAATATGAAGATGATTTATAAAACCCTACAGAAAGAAATAAAAAGACTATAATTACGATTTTTTACTTTGATATAGAAAGAAGAAGAATATTTGTGTATGTCTGTCCGTACAAGCCTAATGAACGGGAGAATTAAAGTGAGAAGATCATCGTCGAGATTACGAGGAAAATTCGCAAAAAAAAATAAAATCGTTTTCTTGTTTAAATGACCCAAATGACCTTGTTTATTAATTTAGTTACGAGTTTGACACTATGCAAGCCCGTGAAAATCAAGATTCAAGAAGATTGGTTAGAGGAAGGTTTTTTTTTTTATTTTTACAAGTATTTAACCCGTATTATGCATCGGGTAAGGTAGGGCTCCGTCCCGTATCCTTCCTATAACGGGTCCTAATTAACAACTATAATGTATAATGAAAATAACAATTATTATTTAGTAGATTATCAATTGGAACCAAATTTACCAATTACGTATAATTTAATGTGTTTGGAGGTCAGTTAGATATCTTCTTAAAGAATATATTTTTGAAAAATTATACTAACCTTTGAATCAGTAAGTACTTCACCAGCTATACACCCCCCACATGCCTTACGTACCATATCATATAAAGAAAGGAAACACCATAAGAAGTTTAATGAAAAATCACACTCACCATATAGTTGTGGCAATATCTGATATTAGATAATATAAAAATAAAATAAAATTATATTAGTATAGAATAGATTGCTCACTCTAAATAGTGCAAAGGATATGAAATGCTTCCCGTCGAAGATGATATAATCAAGGAAATGCGCTGATTTTTATTCATAAATCATATATACTTCTGTTAAGAATCAATTGGCCAACTCAACTGATCTTCCATGATCCAACTCCTTGTAGTTAACTGAAAAACCACACTCAAACTATACAGTTGTATCAACATCTGATATTAAAGACACTACAAAATACATGATATTAATATAAAATAAATTACCAAATCTAAATAGTACAAAGCATATGAAGTGTTTCCCGTCAAAGAAGATGTAATAAAGGAAATAGCATTAAACATTTGATTCTTAATACTTGTGTTAAGAATCAAACGTCCAACTCAACTGCACTCTCAGGCTCCAACTCCATATGGTTAAATGAATAATCACACTCACTTTGTAGTTGTATCAATATATGATATTAGATACACTAAATAAAAAACATGGTACCAATATAAAATAGGTTGCAACTCTAAATAGTGCAAAGCATATGAAGCACTTCCCGTCAAAGAAGATGTAATCAAGGAAATACACTGATATATATCTTTCTTAGGAAATCAAATATGTTTTCTAACTGCCAATGTGAGGCCTTTCTTGAGTTCCTCACTGAAAGAAACACCCTACACTAATGTGAGTAATGTAGTGAAATAATTTGAAAAACATAACACATTACCGAATAATCCCGCACATACATTATAAGATGATTGTGCAAATTTTTTCTCATGTAACTCTAAGTCTAAACTTCCCAAGTTCTTTCAATTTGGTTATGTAAGGTCTCAAAACCAATATAGTAATACTCTTTGCATCTAATCAATCACATAATAGTCCACCAAGTCCACCATATATTTGACATATTATCAGTTAATATCCAAGTGTACCCTTCTTGTGTACCCTACCCTCATTAAAGATGAATACAACAAAATACCATTACACCTCTCCCTGTTAAACTACGATTAAGACCTGCAAACCTTTGAGTAAATTCAAGATGTATCTATTATGTTTCTGCAGTTATTACCTAATTGGAATGTCACGTAGGGGAGTCGAACCCACATCTACATGGTTGTGAACAACGTGCTCTACCAGTTGAGCGAAGACAACATAACATTGCATTATTCGTAACTACGTTTGCGATGAAGAAACTACTTGTTTGTATCAAGCAAACAAAGTTATGTTTGGAGGTTACTCATTGTAACAATGACTAAACTAATTTTGCGATAAAACATTTAAATGATTATAAACCATGAACCATATTGTGCTTGAATACTTTCAATGAAATTAACAACTTTCTCGATACATTATTGTATTTCATCGCTTCAATGTATATGGTATACTTTCTTAAATATTATTGATGACTAAATTATTGCAGTAAGTATACTCCACATAAGTGACAATATTATTTTTTTTGGACGAAGTTCTAGAGAGTAATTTTATTAATCAGAAGAAACGAAAAAACAAAAGGGAGGGGGCATAAGAGCTAGCCTCCAGGAAAAAAAAAAAACATCAGATAAAAAATAAATTATTTTCTGAAAGCAAGAAATTGTACTTTTAGAAAGATAGAAATTTCTTGAATATAGAAAACCGATATATCAAGATAAAATAATTCACGCAGCGAAAATATTAATAATGATAGATGTTGGTAAAAAGGTAAACGAAAGATGGATACCAACTAATATCTCTAAGCAGAGCTTTCCTTTTTGAAGAATAGTCTTCTTTTAAACTGTTCATTGCAGACCAATGAGAGATCAAATATTTCAATGTCATGAGATCAGAATTTTGAAAGTAGTCATGAGTTATCAGAACAAAAAGATCCCCACAATATAAATTTTACCTTTCTATTTTTATACAATTTAACTCTTGTATCAAAAAGTTCATACAAAATCCTCGAAACTACAAAAAAAAAAATGATTAGAATCTAAAAAATAAATATATATATATATATATATACATATTTTACTTATTGTACCATAGGGTGGGAGTTGGATATCAGTGTATTATAAGTGTATATTTAAACTTGATTTCATTGAATTAGTTTATGAGTGACCGTAAAATATAGGTAGATATTTAAACCTAATTTCATTGAGTTATATATGTGTACCTGAGAATTATAGGATGATATCGTGCACTATAATGTAGATAAGTTTGAGTAAATATGTGTTAACCCATGAATTATATGATGAGATCGTGTATTATAGGGTCAGAGCTGGGTACCCGTGTATTATATGTAGATACCTAAACTTGATTTCATTGAGTTAGTTTATGGATAATCATGAATTATATACGATCACGTGCACCGATAGGTAAATGATTTTTAGTGAATATATGCTTACCCATGAAATTTATAATAAGCCCGTGTATTTTAGGTTCAGATTTGAGTACCCATGTATTATAGGCAGAAAGTTAACTACATGATAGTCCCAGTACTGTAGGGTGGATGATTTTGAGTGAATATTCATGAATTAAACGACGATCCTCTGTATTACAAGGTTATTGGGTACTTGTGTATTATAGGTAAAAACTTAACCTTGACTTAATAGATTTAGTTTTGGTACTCGTAAAGTATAAAATGAATATATGCACTTATCATAAATGAGAACTGGGTATCCTTATTGTATGATGATGTTGTGTAATATAGGGTGAGAATTTAGAGTTGGGTACCCTTGATTTTAAATACAGGTATTTTTAGACAAAACCTAAAAGGTGATTTTATTAATTAAATGAAAAGAAAAACGTAAGACCTGACCTCTAAAAAAGAAGAGAAAAATCATCAAAAGAAAAAGAAATTCCTTTATGAAAGCAATAAATCGAACTTTCAAGAGTACAATTCATGTGTAAAAAGCTAATGGATGATTCCAAAGCCAATTGGTTCAAAGAGTTAGTCTATGAAATCCCTACTCAATATAACTCAGTAAAGGGATCTATATTCCCCTCATACGCCGTCTCTGTAACCTTCCACGCTCCCTGTGAGTCGGTAGGCGTATGCATATCAAAAGTTCTTCTCATCACCTTAAATATATCACTTTGCAAGAAAAGTTATTTTGTTTCGAAGTTTTGTTGAACATGTTATAAACATGCATCGTCTTCTCAGTATGCTCGTGAAACCATATAATTACATTGCTGACCAATGGCTTCTTCATCATGTTTGATCTTTATTATGCAGGCCTCCATATTTAGGATAAGAATGATTCAGCGTAGAATAAGAAGAAAAAAAGTAATGACTGTATAAGATTGACGATGTGAGGGTATGATCTGGATCGATAAATGCTAACTATCTCTTTTCCCAACCAATAATTATGGGTACCTCCATAACTATGTATGAAGCATTGAGAAAAACATTAAACAACTCTAAACCTCGGTAGACGAAATAAAAAACCATTCTACTACGGGCACAAATTGATCATTCCAAATTTAAGAAGTTTATTTGTGATAACTATCAACAATCGGAACTTAGCTAACTTAAGTGGTCCATTGTCATGGTCAATTCAGTACATACTATTTCTAAATTCGGTAATGAATGTTGTAATATTTTAGACATTAATTTTTATCATTCTTGGCTTGAGAAGCTTCATATCTCTTATACTGTTGACTTTGACCTCCTTCTTGGACCTTTTTCCTCCTTCTTGGACCTTTCCAATAAAAATGTATACTTATGTACCCTCGCTCATATCATAGACTGATCCTCGCGATGTATAATTATGTACCATCGTAGAAATTAGTGGTCTTTTATGTGTGACCGTTGAAATTTTAGACATTAATTTTTGCCGCCGAATTGTACTTTACGAATTTATTTCACCGTTGTCAAGAATTGTTAGTATAGAAAGTGTACAATTCATATGACTATAATGATATAAATGAGGCTGAACACATTCAAATGAAAAGAAAAAGGATTATATTTCAAGTGGAGCTGAATAATAGTTTTGTTGCGAATAAATTTGTGATAATACATATTAACAAAAAACAACAACACTCAAGTTTTAATCCATAATACTAAGATCAGCAAGTGGGAATTACTTGGCTGCAACATCTTTTTATGGACCGTAAGCATCCAGTTCCACCAATTTTGCAAGGCAAGCCATCTTATAGGGCTTTTTTTCATCAGAATCTGACGGTTCAATCTCGACAATTGCGGGTATTTTGGGTTCCTTCCTGAAGGCGGTGGAATAATCCGGGTAATGGAACCTGGTAACTGTATAGCTATGGGCCCGCTCTCTGCTTCATGTTAAAGTATTCAAATGTTATCTGGTAATCAACTATTGTAAGTAATCTGTCCAAAAACGTCCAACACAGAAGCTTTCCACTTTTCCTGCATTCACATTTAGTGAGAATATCATTATCATATTCATTTATAATGACGCATATACACATAGATGCACGAACATGAACTCGGATTTTCAAACATTGAGACTGCGAGTTGTTTACTTTTATTAAAGTACCTCTTTGAGAATTAAGAGATCTGATGCAGTGTGTGCACAATCTTTTGGATCTCACTGTCCAAGGTGACAAAAACAGTGGAGCCGGTTCAGTCTTCGACTTCAAACTGAAGTAGAAACCTGCATCGTACACGTTATTAGTTGTCAAACTTTATTAAAAATATAAATGAGTACTTCTGTATAAGCACCTTAATCTATCTTATTACTATAGTACTGGTGCTTCAACTTTGCCTCGCATTTGGTACACCACATGTTAGCCTCATCACCAACCACTTTCTACATTCGGTGCATGCTAGATAGAACCATCCATTTTAAGCAAGTCACCTTGCACATGAAAACATTAGTACCCTGCATGGATCATTATAAACTAATAGATAGCTACAAACACCATATTTGTGAAACTTGGATTCGTCTAAACAGAGATACAATCCCTTAGTTTTAAGGATAATTGTAACCTTACCTTTATCTGATGTCTGCGACTTCGAGAATTTCGAGAATCAAATGTATGCACAATATTCTACGCCAACCAAAAACGTATCACATGTTGTGTAAGGGGATGAAGTAATCACTTGAGAGCAGCGATCCTGACCCATGTGTTGGTCTCATCTTGAAGGTACTTCAATAGTATACACCGCAATCCTAAAAAATGTGCCTGCAATTTGTATTTCCAATTGTTTTGGATAAAAAGCTTGACAGAATTAATGCCACCTAAAAGAAAAATGGAATTTTAGTATTAGTCAACTTACACCTGAATCACCATTAAGATGCCAAGATCCTAATAACATCTTCCAGTGTTAAGAATATTTCATAATACATCAACTTGGGGTTCTAAACGAACCAAGCAGCATTTTTGAAAACATACAGCTCCATGTCTTACATGGGTGCATAGAAGAAGTGCACCACTAAATTTGAAGCTACAGGAAAAACCAACAGTTTGTTGTATTCAGTCCCTTGAATAGATATGCAGTTAAAGGTTCCCATCCCATGTAATTCTTTTTATCATTGTCTAAGTGTAAGGATGAGGATTTATTCACACTTTACAGAACTAAGGTCTCTTCTCGTAGTCTTAAAATAAAACAAAATAATCTCTACCTGAAGTAGTTGTTGATTTGTTGCTCCATACCCATGTACCTCAACAACAGCTCTACCGCGCATATAAGCAAGATAACGTATGCATATTTGTGCTTTCTGATTTACCAGCTCCACTCTCTCCACTTGCAAAAATAGAGTGGCTTATTCCCTCATTAATTATTAGTCTGCACCGCCAGAATAAAATTTCCATATTTAGTTCAGAGGGACAATCATGAATATACAACCAGAGAGAATGGGAATAAAGTAACTCCTGTATGCAGCATCAGCAACAACGAAAAGATGTGGACTCAACTCACTGAAGGCAACACCGTCATATAAACTGCCTCATTCATGTGGTTATCATACAGATGAAGTAATCTTCGAAAAGGGTTCACGGCGATCAGTATACTACCAGGCTACCAGCATAAGCATAAGTCTGGAGGTACAAAGAGAGTTTTAGATTCTTCATGCTGAAATAAATAGGCAGATGATAAACAAAACTACTAATGTCAAAAGAAAAGGCTTGATCACATATTTAAAAACACAAATAGGGCTAGTTTAGCCAGTTGATTAATATTGAGATGTAGTTAAGGCCTCAAGCATGAAACAATAACATGTAATAGTTATATGTAGCAACATAAATTCCCAACAATATATAGAGAAGGATAGTGTGGGAATATTTCCATTTAGATGCGGGATTCAAGATGCTTAACCTGTGAATACGTTCTCAATGCCAATTAGCAGGATTTTCAAACAACCTACTAATCCAATTATGCAAAGCCATGATGGTTTCTAATTAAGCTATTGATTGTCAGCTAAACAACCTCAGTTCATCTAATTAACTTTTACCTCGATCAAAATTCCAGCAATTTTTCTATACCAGCCCCTCAAAATGAACCCGTAACATGAAGCATTAAAAGCTAGTTCCCTATGACGCCTAAATGATATAGAATACACTTTGTACTTGGTCTAACATGATCTAAGAGGCCAAATTATCAGGATGACAAATTTTAGAGCCAGATACATATAATTAGACTAAATTAATAATGGGTATGAAATTTTAACTATGTGATGTATTAAAATTTATGTAATATCCCTAAAGCATATACAACATATTTCAACGTGATAAGGAGGCAGCGTACAGTTCAAATTAGAGCTTCGCAATCAAACTATTTAGGTCCTGTTTTAAGTAACTTAACTGAAGGCATCGAGTGGGATTGCACTTGCAGCCACATAGATCGTTGTTGCCTGGAAATATCGGAAACCTTTCCATCATTGTGAATCATTCTTAAATAACAGCATGCTGAACGATTAGAAGGATTGAGATTTAACACATCTTAAAGTAAGATTCTTGCTGTGTGCAACAACTTGAGCCTCATTTTCCACAGAAAACCAACAATTAATCTTGCAAGGATGGTCAGTTGAGTCCCATGGAAGAGCATTATAACGCCAATGTTTTTTTAATAATCCTACGCGCTTTGTTCTAAACAACTAATACAAATAGAGACAAAAAGAAATTTGTATAAAAGTATAAAATTGTCAGGCTTCTGTGTTATCTTCCCGACATGTGGAGATTTAACTAATACAAAAACTTTTGAACTTGCCTTTGGTATGCAGGGTAGCACCAAATTTTGTCTTCACCAGCTGAAGTAAAGATTTAAAACACTTCACCATGCTTCAATTTCATATTTCACTCGAGTAGCAGCACTTTCCATATTGGCAGGCTTTTGTGCGCTTCTTTCATACATATCACTAAATTTATCCTCTTCTACACCAATAAGATGCTCCAAATTAGCTTTGAATCTCCTAATCATCAAGCCCACTAAACTCATCATCATTCTCAAACAGGTCTACCATCGTTTTCTTGGTTGCTTCTTTCAAACCTGTTGCTGCGCAAAACATACACCAAAATTTATAATATAAAACAGTGTTATTTGGTATTATAGGTTAATAATTTTCTTCCACCATACATATACGCAATTGGCCGAACTTAGGGGTTCTTACTGTATGTCTTTTGTGGCTTTCTTGTTTCCGTAGCTTCATGTTAATTTTCTCAACTTCCTTTGCAGGTTTCAAAGACCACCAGGTGCATTTCATCTTCCATGCTAGGTATAGAGGATGTCAATGATAGCTTGGATGACTTGGGTTGCCCTGAGGAGGGTTACTGAATTTACTACGTAGCTATGTATGAGCTTTAATCTACGTTCAGAACACGCTGTGGTTTGTTCTTACACCTTAGCAGCCCTTGTTGGCAGCTGCCAAATATACTGAACTTACTTGTAAGATGCTATTGCAGTGTTATATTCTATTAGGGGCTCTTATTCATGTTCTTTTATTGCAGACCCACGTGAATCAGAAACTTACTGGCCAGCTGACATGCATCATGGAGTTCGTCTTGGCATCTCCAGTGGACCAGTCTGCCCCAGTTTCATCTGATTTTCACTTTCAAAAGTGAGACAGATAAAAGTGCTCCTCCTGGTTGCAATTTCATGGTTGCCGTGTTTAGTAGTTATCCTGTTTAGCAAAAAATTATTGAATTATCAAATGGTAGTAGAAAGGCAAAATTGGTTGCTTCAGCTGCAGCTACATCCACATGATTAAGTAAAAAGAAAAAAAAATTAGTTACAAATTTGGAGATTGTGGTAAGATAAATCTTCACAGGAGATGTCATTATCAAGCTAAGAAATCAATTTCTAAATCAATAATATGTTACTGAAAGTTCATTGGATTTTCAGTCATTTTATCAGGTTCACTCATGTAAATTTTCAACTTCAGACGCAGATTAAAAGAAGTGAGATCAACATTTTAAAGTATAGCAATAACCGGTCATAGCTCACATACTGTAGCATGATCAAAAGAAAGAACTGCGTTATACATGAATGACAAAATTTTATTGATAGATTTTCATGCATTTAACATAAAGTTATGAATAACAAAAACTGGAAAGTCCATGCAATATTCATCAATATAATCACAGAAAGATATTTCTTGTGCAACATTCATCAACATAATCACAGAAAGATAATTCCTTTACAACAATTACGCAATGGATATGCATAGAATATGGTTGCCTATATATATTAAGGTTTCATAACGCATTCAAGCTTCCACATCTGCAAAACAATCCACTAAAGGAGATTTATTACTGAATTCGGGCTACAATCTCTAAAAATTGATAATGTTCCAGGATTTCAAAAAATGAGGGTTCATGTAGAAAGGATCTATAACTAGCATCAGCAGGGCAAGGGTCTCTATGAAGCAATCCGTCTCTAGGAAGCAACCCATGAAGGATGTTATAACCAACATAAACAACAATAATAAACACACCATTAACATATACAGATGCAACAATGTAGTAAGGCCTAATCTAAAAGTAGAAAAGGAACGTCAAATATTTTTTATAGCATTATTATGTGTCGTGTATTGCCTTGTGCTTTGATACAAATATAGAATTTGTCAGAATTGAAATCAGATCTGAGATTAAAAGAACAATAAGAGAAAGAGAAATTAAGACTCTGGTTAGTTACTTGCCTTGTAAGAGGAGTATCGAATGAATCTTTTGAGATTGATTGATTGAACATGTAGAGAATAGCCCATAAACAACTACGACCACAATACACACCTTACAACTGTTAAACCCTGTTCTAAATTTTCTAACCTTAGAAACTTGCATAATATGAAAATCTAACACTCAGATTTATAAAATGAACAAACTGAAATTAAAATCAGAATTCCGAAAGATTTTGTCTCTCTATATATGAACAGAAATGCAAGTACATCATATAACTCACCAGCTCAGGCACATAATTTATTCCCTCGGTTACCTTAAAACTCATTGATCAACTGGTTTTTCACTGTTCTCCAGGTGCTCCATGAACCTGAACACTAAGAACCAGATAGAAAAGTAAATATAAGCTGAGATATCAAGGAAAAATAAACTTGCCTAAATTACTTCTCTTCCCTGTCATTGATAACCTTCTTTCGGAAACTTTCACCGACTATTAAACTGAAATGATTTGTTATATGAAAATTTTGCACTATATCTTCAAACTTTTGGAGAGAGGAGCCTCAATATGTAAGAACAAACATTGATATAAAACAGAATGATCACATACTCACATGATGTCCAACTCCAGCCTACCGTGAATATAATACGTAATACCTAGGAATTGTTGTCTTCCCAATAAACATCAGCGTCTGCAAACATAACTAAAAACCCAGAACTGAGCACATGAGAAACTGCACTGATGCTTCAATTCACAGTGTAAATCCATGGATTATCATCATCTGGGTGACCAAATAAATAAGTATCAGCATACGGTCTTGACATGTTATTGGCTTCCATGGACAACGTAAACGGGAACAAAAGTACAGGGAAACACTATAATCTTGTGCGATGAACAAAGTAAATTAAGCATTATGGGAAACTACCTTAAGAGAGAAATATTCACAAACCTTGGGTTAAAGTTAATCTGATATCCATTTTTATGAATCCAGATGATGTCACCATGAGATGAACAATAAGGTCCTAGACAATCAACATAGGAAACTAAGCACATGAGATTAATGTCAATTAACAGAATGACACTTGGCGCTTGTGCAGTTGTTCAACTGAATCATCACCAGCTTTCCTAATACATGGATCTCTCGAAATGAAGCGAGATGGTTCTCTTCAATTGCACCATACCAGCTACTCTTTCACCTGGGTAGAGGTCATGCACATATTCTCTTACTGCTTTGGTGATTTTTTCATTGTCGGGGCAGATCTAATTATCAAAATTTATGCAATTTTACCTTATGGCCGGGTCCAAATCCACCACTTCTAAGCAAGTTCACAGTTTGAATTTTTCTTTATATGCTCAGGTTTCTTATGTTTACATCAGTAGACATCCACTGGGAACACGTTAAGCAAGAGAAATTCTAAGAAGGTTCATATTTAAAAGTTCAAAAAAATCAAAATTAAACCTTGTTTTTTGGTGCAGTAAGATGCTGCTCTCTCCAAGCTATCAATTTCTTGTGTGCAAGCAATTGATCTCTCCATGCTTCCAATGAAGGGAGACATTATGAAAAATCAGAAATATACAATACAATGATTTCTTTGTGGATAAAAAGCCCATCCTTGCCAAGTCTATAATAGTGAATCTGCAGACATTCAACATTCATAACTCTTAGGAAATTAGCATGTTGGAAAAGGACATCATCATAAGTTTGGCCATGATATTTCTTTCGATTCATTATTGCTGGTATTTTGATTTCAATCTCAAGTACAATCCAAAAAGAAAACTAAATATCAATGAAACATTAGTCAAAAGCTAGGTTTTTTCCGCAACTTATATACCTACCCAACAAAATTGCTAACCATCCGATCGTATATGGTAACATATTTTGCAGCATATATCATCACTACCTAGATGTATAATACACAGCAAAGAGAACTATGATTTTTGTGAACCTGCACACAGAAAGACCAATTAACAATTTAGACACTACAAACCCCGACTAAGCATACTCAATAATGTAAATGAATAGACATTAGATTAAACCACAACAAAAAAAGGGATTATAATGATTTTCACTGGAGGAACATCCAAAGTTGAAGAGAGAGAAAAAGAACATATTAGACGGGTAAACCTCTGTTCAACAGAGCCTTAAGAAGTCGACCAATAAATCACAATCCATAGTTCAACCTACAGCCCAATAAATCCATTTAATATAATAGACCTAAATGACAAAATATGTAATAGCTAGAGCCTAACTGCAACCAAACAACATATGTCTCTGGATTTTAAAATCAATTAAAGTGCTTACTAAAATAAACAAAACAAAAATTTCAATAGTAAACACTTCAATTATATTACCCATTGTACTGTAAAAATTATAGCTATTTATTTCCGTTGGAAGATTTAATTAAATCGTCAAAAACCTAAAAAATCAAATCAAATCAAATAATAATAAATGAATTAAAACTCTAATTAAATCGTCGAAAATCTAAAGCTACAGACCCAAAACCAAACACAAAAAAAAGTAAAAAATCGTACGCAAACAGAATAGAGAGAAATCAAATACACATCTGATTGAGAGTTTTAGTTTGTGAACCTGCTAAAAAATCAATAAAACAGTGAGACGAAATCACCGAAATAACTATTAAAACGCTAAATTGTAAAACCCTAATCCAAAAAAATAATTAAAATTCATATGAAAAGAGAGAAAGCGAACTCAGACTCACTCCATTATCCTTACTGTTTCATTAATTAAATAACATCAAGGTCACCAAGAATAGAGGAAAAGGGATTCTACTACTCTCTAACCACACCTGTAACACAAACAAAAAACAAAAATCAGTGGTATAATCACGAAAAACGAAAGAAGGAGAGCGAAGGTAAACAAAGAGAAGCAGCCGCAGCGGAGAAAGAAAGAGAAAGAAAGAAGAAAAAATGGTTGGGTTTAGGTTTTCTCCCGAAACTTATATACAACGCTCTAGCCATCCGATTGACGTCCCAAAAATTCAATGGTAGATGATTTTAGAAAATCATTGGTGTAAGAATTAAAGAGGAAATTTTGTCCGTTCAAGCCCAGATCTCAACCATCCAGTGGTCAGACATGACAAACGTTGAGGGCCGTCCGTCGGATGAGTAGCAACCATCTATCCAATCTGCACCACTCGTTCTCCCATCAACGCATCATATTTTACTAAATTACATCTAACGGGTAAGAATGGTTTTTCCTTGAGCCAATAAGAGTGTGTGGTTACGGTCACCAGCCAATAGGAGGGGTGGTAAGCTCCATCAGTGCTAGTTTTATTCTAGAGTGAGGGATGGTATTGAGTATTAAGGTTGTTGATAGGAAAAGAAGATGATCATCGAAAAAAATAACTTATTAATTATTACCAGAATACATTCTGGTGGAGAGGATCATTTAACAGTTTCTACTTTAGACCTAGCATACTTGGCTAAAGTGTCTGCGCAGGAGTTTGCATCTCTATTAACAGATTTATAAAATAGACATTCATGGATTACATTAGTTGTAATGCATATAACACTGGTGCTTGAACCATATTATTGTTATCTGTTTCCAAGTATGTAAGTATGTAAGTCAAATGGATTATTGCATAATACCCAGATGGATTCATCTAATATGAAGTATGTAAGTCAATTCATATACAGTAATAATGGAATATGGAAACTAGATACTATATATAAGATCCTTATTTGATGATGTTACTGTTAACTACATACTTCACATCAGGATTCCTCAAGTTGTTTCGGATAAAATAAGATGGACACCTAGTAATAATGTTCGGTTTATTGTTAAAACCACATATAGGTTTATCTTGAATTATATAATGCAATTAAACTCCATCCTTAATAGTCAGTTCCCTTAGTTACCCTTTCGGAAAACTAATCTACCACCCAAAATCCTACACTTCTTATGGAAGTGTATTCATGGATGTTTGCGTGTGAGAAATATCTTAGTTAGGCTTGTGAATGTGAATGTTAATTGTCCCTTTTGTAACTGTCATAACGAAACTTTGCAAGATCTCTTTATTAAATATGAATATGCAAGTAATATATGGTCCTTGCAAAATCCTGGTATAGCTAACATAATTGCGCAAATACATATTTCTGACTGGTTTCTTGAATGGTTTCAAAATCCAATTGGATATAAGGAACAAAAGCATAAACTAATTCAATTTGCACGTACAACAATGTGGTTTATTTGGAAGATCAAGTGCAACTTGATCTTTGAAAACACTAGCATTTCAGCACCCACACTAGTTGCATAAATTAAAACAGTATATGAATGATTGGGAGATTAGTTTGTCCAATTGGAATGATCAACAAACCCTAATGACAAGAATGGACAGAAGTTTAAGATGGGAGAAACCTATGATTTCATTCACAAAAATTAATTTTGATGAAAGTTTTGATAAAAACTATGATTTTGCTGGTATATGACTAATTATGCGTAACAATACAGGGGCATGTGATTATGCATGAAGGATTCCATTAAAATCAATGGATGAGGAACATACAAAAGAAATTGGAGCCCGATAAGCTATTTGTTGGGTAAAGGAAAGAAACATCATTCATATGCATCTGGAGGGTGATAACGTTAATGCAGTAGCACCTTTGAATTAAAATATTTCAGTGGTTAAATGGACAAGTAGTTCTATTATTATAGATTTCTTAAATCTCTTAGTTGAGTTTGATGAATGGATGTGAAGTCATGTTATCAGAGAGGCAAACAACCTTGTTGATCTTGTTGCTAAAAAAGCTCACACTGCAACTTCTATTTATGGTTGAAAACTTCGATTTAGGATGACACTGTTATTGGCTAAAAAATTTATCTTTTCTTCAAAAAAAAATGAGGGATTTTCAAAGGAAAAAATATATCAAGCAAACTCAACAATTATGACAACTTATTCTCTTCAAAAGTTATAGAGATGCCTAATTGGTTTTACCTCATAAGAATAATCTAGACAAATCAAACCAAAAGTGATTTGGATATCTATCTTGTGGAATCATAATGTCTGAGATGAAGAGTACTCTGTGATTTCTATCTATCGTGTTCTTGATCTATAGTTCGAAAACTAAAACAGTCAACAAGAACAAGATCCGAAAAACAAAGATCTATCAGGTAAAAGATAGTATGACCATGCTTCACGAATCCCTTAGTGAATTATTTCAAAGTCGTAACCTAATATAGTTTCATCAGAGGAAACCTAGGTTTTAGAGGACGACTCTAGCCGAAACTAGGACACAAAAGTGCCAAGATTAAGATTCTAGTATGCAGGGAGTCCTCTTTATATTTATGAACATGGCTTGGTAGCTTACAAATAAAGCTAGGTTCATGAACTAGTTTCCATGTTTACGAAATACTTTGTCACCAATAAGGCTTAACTTCTCCATATAGATTGATCATGAAATCATATGAGAAGTTTGCCTTGAATCACAAAGAAGATATGTGCAACCGTATGTCATACGTTATGTACGAAGTGGTTTGCCCGTGAACAATGGTTAAGTAGTTCCGGAACAGACGTGCATAAGTTGGTGCATAATATCACAAGACCAAAATCAGTTCGTGAACTGTCTAAAACAGTTTGTGAATAAATAGTCGTCTCGTAATTCAGAACCCTTTTATATTTGATATGTTTGCGAACTGCATAAATCAGTTTGCGTATTATTGAAAGAAAAAGTTATTCAAGAACATCTCAAAATCAACAAGTTCGTTAACTGAAAAAAATCATTTTGAATATGCGAGTTAATTGAGAATTAATTCATCAAGTCTTTACTTATATAAATTCAAGTTCATGAACTGAGCAAAACAATTTGTGAACAAAGAACTAACTTGATTACTCCTTATTGTTCGAATTCTTCTTTCCAATGTTCATCATATTACTAAATTCATACGCATGTCACAGTAGATAGAATAGTAGATACTATAGGTAAATAAGATAGCCAGTCTTCACATACCTATGCTGATGAAGTTTCGTTGATGCCGTTGTTCTTCAGTCTTCAATCTTCAAGGTCGATCGGTGAATTATGATACTTGGATACCATGCTCTACTCCAAGTCTGAGACTGACTCTAATAGAGTGTAAATCAATATATAGTTTTGATCATCTAATTTGACAACAAGAATGACATACCAAAACTTGTGAGTTTGACCGATCGATCTTTACCATCTTTCCAAGCTTATATATATATATATATTTCATTTCCATTTTTACCATGTTCATTCTTTCCCCACCAATAGTTTTTCTAAAGCTTAGTTAGAGAATTACATATATTTTTTTCGGTATTTTAAAATAAATTACTTGATAAACACATAAAAAAGATGTAACATTTTTAATCATAACAAATTTTCCTATCGTGTTAAGGTTCTTACTTTTCCAACTTAGAAGCCTACTATTCATCTTTTTCAGTAAAAGTTCAAAAGATTTTATCTTTGATTTATTAGTAAATATGGGTGACCCTCGGTATCTATCATCTAGGGGAATTGCTTTTACTCATAGAATTTGTTTGACTGCATTTTGATGTTAGGGTTTTTTTTTGGCTAAAAATAACTCCCAATTTATTTAGATTTATTAACTGTAAGTATTTCCAAAATCAACAAAAAATTTAACAAGATTATTATAACTATCAATATTAGCATCACAAAAAATTAAGCAATCATCGGCGAACAAAATGTGACTTATTGTTGCTGCATTTTTACGTCTTTTTATGCCTTTTATCGATCCCATTGTTTCAGATTTTAAGATTGTTCTAGAAAGCGCTTATATATAAAAGAGGAAAAGGTATGGGGAAATTGGGTCTCCCTGCCTTAGGCCTCTAGAAGGTTTAATTTTTTTTTGTTGGAGAGGCATAAAAAAGATGATAACAACGTTGTAGAAATACATTGAAAGACCATATTACATCAATATTCAGAGAATCCCATTTTTTCATAATAACTATTAGAAGGGTTCCATTATACCCTATCAAAAATATTAGACATGTCTATTTTTAAGCCTATTTAAATAGATGGTTGATCGTCCAATTAATGGGCTTCCAATTCGGTGAACCGAACTTGGGTTATATCTTGGATTGATGCCTTTTTTTTTGAACAATTGGTTGGGACTAGAGAATTATAATTATTGAGAGAGAGAAGTAGAAGGAGAAGAAGAGTTTTGGGAAAAAAAATTAGAAACCTAGATTTGGTGATTCTTAAATTCAAAAAGAGTGATTCTAGTGCAAGCTCAGAGGAATTGGAACCTTCAAATCGTAGAGTAAACAAAGTATTTATTAATCTTCACAACAATCCGGTGATGCATGATTTGTTAAATGGTGAATATTTTATTCCCCAAACCCAATCTCAATCTCAAAATGAGGGTTTTTACGAGATAAACAAGGATCACAACGAAGAATATGAAGATTATAATGCTTTTGATGCTCAAATATACTTGTTAATGTGTTTTTGTTACTTGGATTGGCTTAAATTTGGTGAAAATGTAAAATTTTATACATTAGATTCGACAAGCTCGATATAAGTTCGGTTAGGACATTGAAGAACACAGGTAGCCGAACTTTGAGTTCATGGAGTTTTGGAATAAGTTCGGCTACCTAATTGAAGAACTCCTAATGTTCGGCTAGTTCTGGCTGAACCAGAGTAATGTTCGACTAGTTCGAGCCTAAAATTTTCTTAGATTAACTCTTAGTTATAGAACTAGCGGGAATTTTAAGTATAAAGTTCGGCAGTGTATGGCAGTAAAAGTTCTAGCCGAACTTAAATACTCGGTTCATATAGTTTATATCGACCTAGACAAACTTGTATGTTCGGTTAAATATAAAGATTTATTCTTAGCCGAAATTGTAGTATTTTTTTGTCGCAATTAACATTGTCATATATTTTGTAGATCCAACCGGAACCTGTACTTATGGATGATCAACCTACTCCTGTTGATATTATGTACGAAGATACATCACATCATTATGTGAATAACTTGGTAGGTTACCAATTTATGTGTACTTAGATGTTTCAAGGAAAATTGTCAAGTTTTGTAACTTTGTGTTTTTCTTAATGTAGACATGGGACAATCCCGATGAAGCAAAAAGTTGGGCTAGAGAACATTCAAAATGGGATATGTATGTATTGGTTTTGAATGAAAAATCTAGCAAAACCCGGTTTGAAATGGTTTGTAAGAGAAGTCGTAAGCCCGAAAGCCAAAAGAAGAAGGGTTGTATGTACAACAGAAAGACCGGGAGGAAGAATCTAACTATTTTAAAGAAGACCAATTGCCCGTTCAAGCTTGTGTTTAATTTCAAAAAAGAATTGAGGAAATGGGTTTTATTCAAAGTTGTGGAAGCTAGACATGACCACCATCGTCCGGAACATCTTGAAGGACATTCAGTCGCCACAAAGCTCACCCCTCTTAAAACAGAGAAACTAGCTAAGATGAGAAAAATGTGTATTCCACTAATTAATATGCTTCACACACTTAAACAAGATAACAAGGATAACCTCTCCTCTTTGTCCATAATTTACAATTGAAACGAGACATTGAGAAAGAAGGAATGGAGAGATAGGAAGGTAATGCAACAATTGTTTTATATGGCACAACAGAAAAACTACCTCACTCAAAAGTAAGTAGGTCTGGATGGAGAAATAACACATCTCTTTAATGCATATCAGATGTGTGTTGAATTGGCACAATGTTTTTACCAAGTTCTTATAATGGATTGCACTTACAAGATTAATAAGTACGAGATGCCATTGTTGAATGTTGTTGGGCGCACGTCGACCAAGTCACCGTTTAGCATGATGTTTTGTTCCTTGAAGGATGAGCAAAAGCCTAGTTACAATTGAGCACTGCAACAAGTGAGGTCAGTCTTCCAAGGTGATGATATTCCTGGAGTTATAGTCACCGACAACGAAGTCGCATTAATGAATACAATAAAGGTAGTCTTCCCGTTAGCACATAATCTTCTATGTATGTTCCACATATAGTGTAATGTGATGCATAGGTGCAAGCTTCAAATTCTACCACCAAAGAAAAGAGGTTATGATGAGATAAGGAAGTTATTGGAAGATGAACAAGCCAAAGCGAAAGAGGAATTTGATAAACAATATGAATCAAATGAAGCCAAATGAGGTTGTTTTTCCAATGAATGGGACTCATTGACTTGATCTCTCACCGAGGATGATTATAATCTAAATCTTGTGATGTTTATCGGACATTGGACTAACCCCAGTACCCGGATATGATACTGTATTTGATGAACCAATGTTTAGAACCATACAAAGAGATATTTTTTTATGCCTTTACCAACCAACAAAAAAATTAGGAAATCAAGCGACGAGTTTGGTAGAGTCGGCTCAATCCTATAAACATGAAAAAAATACCTATAAATAATGCAAAAATCCTCAGTAATCTTCATTTTCTTGAGGTCTATAGATCCTTGACTTGCGAGTGAACTTTCGTCTGGTAAAGATTCAAAAACCTCAGTCAATAACCTATCATAATATTCAAAGATGTAGTAATAAACAAGAAGGCTACCTTCTTGCTTAGTAACATAACGAATATAATTAAAAATATTTGCACCATATCGATAGGATAAATGATTTTCTCATCCAACTTCAAATCAAGAAATTTAATGGTTGTTATCCGAAGTAGGCCGTAAGTCCCACTATAAGACCTACAATGAGCTCTCAAGCCATCGCCCAAATGTATTTGTTGACAAAAATCAATATCCACATTTTCAAGTTCGGGTTCAACCATATTTCAATCGGAAGTATAAAAGGAAATGGAGGTTCTGGTGAGATAGAAAACCAGTAAGAAAAAAAGATGTAAAAGAAAAATGTAACATAAAAGTAAAACAAAAATACATAACTAAAGAGAAAGTTTAAAATACTTACTAGAGCTTGTTCCTCTTATGTCAAATGTTATTTGTGTTCTCTTAGCTGTTAGAGAGAACAACTGGGAGTCATCTTGTACTAGACTGTGAGCTTGTATTCATCATCATCCTATAGTAGAATCACTCCCGTGGATGTAGGTTTTAACACCGAACCATGTAAATCGCTTGTGTCTTTACTATTAATTCGTTCGTATGTGGCTCTTGATTTCGAACTTGACTGATAGTACTGATAGTAGTTAGGATTGTTACTTTGGGTGTGTAGTGGGATTTCTTGCAACTACACCTATAATAACCGACGATAATAGCGAAGTGTCGTTCTTAAACCCAACCGTCTGGAATATAAATGGGGTGTAGAACATGCTAACATTAATTCCAGTGAATTTTCAGAATACTTGCATCTGCATACCAATAACTAGAGGAGGTCTACTGGAAGGTTGTGTGAGTTTCTTGAAGGGGTTCGTAACTTGATGAGCTAATTCACTAGCATGTACTATTTGATTGTATTCATTGTCAATTTCTTTGGTTTGTCAGATTTTTTGAAGAATTATTCTTCCATTTTGTACTTGACCACGCTCGATTAAGCTTGTAGGTAGGCTGTCAGTGGGTACCCATTATCCGGAACCGAAACCGGACCCGGTGGTTTCGGGTCCGGTTATGGATCCTAAAATTGGACCCATTAGCAATTTAGGACCCGATGGATATTGGGTACCCGGTTGTTCATTCTTTAATTTATCATTTTAGTAAAATTCTAATTCTTTTGCTAGTTTTGGCTTTGATTTTTTTTTTTTCATAAAAGCAGGAACCCCAGCTCAACCTAAAGCTAATCTCCAACCCCAAGGATGATACTTCAATACGAAATTAATGTTATTATGTTCTACGCCCTGGCATTTTGTGACCATTGGGATTTTCCAACCCCAATGATGATACTTGCGCACAAAATCCCAATGGTCACAAATAGATGGAAAAGAATGTTTACAGCTTCCCTGGCATTTATGGGTGCAATTTCTGACAGAAACACTGGAATTGCCTCATTTCCGAAACCAACACCAAACCCAAGTAAAATTCTTCCGACGATCAACATAATAAGATTGTTAGTCAGAACATTCAAAGCGATTCCTAACAAGTACAAACCTGAAGCTGCTAGCATAGTTTACGACCATATTTCATTGTTGGATATTTTTAATATCATAGAAAATAAAATAATTTTTTGTTTTTGGTTTGCCGCTATGACGGGGGAGTGTCTCTGTCGAATAGACACAACTTATGTTGTTGGAGATGAAGAGGCATCTCCAATAGGTGTGATACTTCACATAAGACACAACCTTTCCCATTAGATACCATATGTATCTATTGGAAATGAAGAGGCATCTCCAATAGGTATGAATCCCCTATAAGTAGTAATGATTCATTTTCATTCATGTATGAAAAAACATTAAAAAGATTTATGTTTTATCTCTTGTAAGCATCATCAGAATCATATTATCGTGTGTTCTTGATTGGATCAAGGGGTACAAACCTTGAATCCAATGACGTTGTTATAGGGCTATATTATATCATGATGACAATATTTCATATACCCGTTTGTAATCGCTAATTTATTAGGAGGGTCGAAATATTTGTCTAAAAGAATTCTTTTAGAGTCTTGAAACCGGAAGTACAATATTTCTCTTATTGTTTCATCCTCTCTTTTAAGCCTAATTTTCCAACAGTGCAAACCTTTGACACAAAAAAGCTCGAGACAAGTGCATCCAAGTACAGTGACGAAGTGAACAATTGAACACGTTTATCATTAAATTTGCAGTAGTTGTCTTCTCTTGCAAATAATTTTTTTTGCATTTATAGTTGGGAAAACTTCAGCAAAAAATCATCCATGTCTGTAACTCCACCCGAAATTCCAATGTCATAACCAAACATAAGGCCTCCTACTGCAACAATCAACCAATAGAAAACTATGAAAGGTTTTGAATAAAATGGCTTATCGTCTGCCATACGTTCACCACAACTTTTTTTAGTCAAAAACAAATGAAGGCAAGAGCTGTAAGTATAGAGAGGGTATCTGAGAGGAATGTAAAAATGTTTGAATGGAAAATTATTCAAAAGCATTATTTATAGAGAGATTAAAGGTTTCAAAATGGATAAACCGAAAGGATTAGGATTGTTAACAAGATTTTGTTAAAAATTATCTTGATGGAAATCTATTTTTGGTAAAAGATAATGCGCTTTTCATTTGAAGGGAACTAAGATTCTTAACTGTAAGTCAAATAACATGTATTTGTATTAGATAATCTAATTTGGTAAGCAAAATCTTGCTGCTTTTTGTTTCATTCAAAACCGCTTAAGAATGCATATCTGGTTTTAGTTTGTTTAAGGTTGGTTACAATAAATTTTTCAGAACAGTAGTATCAAAAGTCTTAGTATGTATAACTTTTTTCCTTACAAAATTGTATTTTAAAATGAAGTGTCCATAACTATCTTTCAGGAATCAGGATACTATGAAGTTTGAGTAGTCAAATATCAGCCTTCGTCATGCGGCAAGAATTTGGCTAACTAGGGGACTATGAGATGAGGGTTTAAACATTTGTCATTCCCATGGCAATACATCTGAAAACTTATTCCCGCCAGTCACTGCGATTTTGAGCCTAAACACTGGTTTCTATTTGCAGTAAAATCCCTTCAAAACTCAATTACTTAATTTAATGCCTAACCTCAATGTAATACTAATTGTGAAATCTACCGCCAGACCCATTTTTTCCAGTTTTTTCCTTCACAAACCTACGTTCGTGAAACTTAAGGCGCACTCCCATTTTCTTTAAGAAATTTTTTCACAAGCCCATATTTTTTTAAAATTCAAGTTTTCTTTTATTTTTTCTTCCCAAAATAACCTTCCATATTTAGAGTGTGAGTTTCCTTTTTCTTTCTTCGTCTGAGAGTGTTTCGAATCTGAGAATCTGAGAGGAGATTTTTTGCTACTTCATGAACATATTTTCTTTCTAGAGGTTTGTTCGTTTCTATTCTAATCTTTTCTTATTCGATTTTTTTTTCTACTTTATTTTTTCTACATTCTCTGCGATTTTAGTTATTGTTTTTTTTTTGATTTCTAGGTTTTTGGAAACATATTTCAGAGGTTTTCTTATACAATTAAGGATCTCTGTTAGCTAGGAAGTGATTTTAGTTTCGTTTTTGTTCTAATTTCATTTTGTTTTGATTCTTAGGTTTTTGGTTGAATCGATTCAGGAGCAGCTACGATATTAGTTTTAGGTAAGATTTTCATTCGTAATCAATGTAGATTTCTTTTCAACTTTGAGTTTTTTGATTTGATTTTCAATTGAATTTTAGATGTGATTAATGAAGGAATGAATTCGTTTTAGGTTTATTTTTGTTATGCAATTAGCTAGACTGATTTGAGTGAAATCATCATCGACCAAATTTTGGTATAAACACATCTGGAAGGTTTCTTTACTGATTTGGAAGTTTATTTTCTGAATTGTTCATAAGTTTGCTGCATAACATTTTGATTTTCTGTAATGTAGGTTGAAATGTATTTTGTTAGTTCATTAGTTGTACTTAATTATTGAATGAATTTTTAGTTAATCTTGTCGATATCAGCATACTTTGGAGTTTTTGAAAACATTGGTTTGCCAGAAGTGGCCTCGTTTGTTTCCTCACCATATCAGTTTCTCTTTTAATGACGGAAAAAAGCTTGTTCAGGTAAATTCTTATGTTTTACTTTGGTCTTCTGCATCTCTTTCCCACTGTAAAGGTCAGAAAAGTTTTGATTTGTTTGTTGAAGTTGGTAATAACGCTTCTACTAGTGGTAGTAGATTTTCTAGTGCTAGTTGTGTTACTGAACCTGAAGAAGTTGTTATTCGTTTCCTTGAAGATGGTTCTGTGCCTGTTAGCAAGACGCTTAGATCTGATGGTTGGGAATCAATACGAGGTGATTGGTAAAGTTTTGTTTTGAGGTATATCAGAAGTGAGGATTGCAGCGAAGAAATATGAGGTCAAGTATGGTTATAATGTTCTTGTGTACCAAGAATGAACCTAGTAGGTTCTATGTGAAGTGCAAAAAAGATTCTTTCCCTTGGCAGTTTAAGGCTATTGCTATTGATGATGAAAACATGATGCTCAAGGTTAAGAAATATGTTAATATTCATGACTGGATTGGGACATAAAAGGCTGCACCATAAAGTCAGTAGTCTTTTTGTTGTTAGTTTAATCAAGGACGATATCAGAAGTGATCTAAGTTTCAAAGCTTCTATTTTGTTAAAAACGTTTAAATCTCAATATGTTATCAATGTGAAATATTATCAAGCTTACAATGGAAGAGAGAAAGTCTATGAGGATATTTTTGGTGATGATGCCATGTCGTATTCGTATCTGGTGTGGTATGTAGATGTCATTCGCAGTTTCAGCGAGGGCAGTTTCGTTGATTTCCAAGTTGATCCAAGCACTAACAAGTTTGTTTATCTTTTTATTTTTTTTAGGCGTGTATTCATGGTTACCGTTTCCTTCTTCCATTAGTTTGTGTGGATGAGACTTTTCTTACAGTGAGATTTACAGGATGCCTCATGGCTGCCACTAGAATCAATGCTCAACAAGGTATGTTTTTACATCTGTTTTTGTTTTTCTAAGGTGGCTGCATAATTCGTTATGCAGTTATTTTTACCTGCATAATGCGTTATACATATTATTCTCACATGCATAATAAGTTTTGCAGCCATTTTTTTCCTAAGCATAATACATTATGCGTCCTTTTGTATTAGCTGCATACTCTATTATGCAGTTTTTTGGACCTGCATAATAAGTTATGCTGATACTTTCATAGATGCATAATACGTTATGCATCAGTTACTTTATCATCATAATACGTTATGCAACCATTGTTTTAGCTGCACACTCTATTATGCAGTGTTTTTTTTAGTTTTTTTTTTTTTTTTTTTTTTTCTGAAACATGTTTTTGTTATTTACAGAGTTTTTTCCCTTAGCCATGACCTTAGTTCTTGGTGAAGATAATGACAACTGGGAATGGTTCATAATAGTTTGAAACAAGTTTTTGATGATAGGCCAATCATATTTTTATCTGATCGTGGGGAAAGAATAAAGGCAACCATTCCAATTTTTTTTCCTGGCTCTTTCCATAACTACTGCTATTATCATATTAAGAAAAACTTGCAAATTAATTCTTCTGATGATAGGCATGGTGATGTTCTTGATGCTTTTCAAGTTGCTACATATGCTCTTAGTCCTGAAGGCTAAGACACTGGTATCACAACCATTAGGGGTCTTGGTTGTGGATGGGTTACAAATTATATTGAATCTATTCCTCGCGAGTGCCGGTCAAATGCCTATTTTCAGGGTTGTGGGTATAAGAGGACAACTTCAAGTCTCGTTGAATCTTTCAATAGTTGGATTATGCATCACAAGAAGCTGCCTGCTAGTGCTCTTCTTGATCAGGTACGGAAGAAGGTGATGGTGTTAATGTCGCTAAGGAGGAACACTGGTTTGAGTTTCAACACAATTCTCACACCAAAGAATGAAGTTAAGATGAAGAGTCTTGTTGATGAGGGTGTAACCTGGATGGTAACTGAATCTGATGTTCATGTTTATGAAGTCGAGGGTGAGGATAGTCTCACTGTGTTAACCTAGAGCACAGGACATGTACCTTTTGGAGATGGCGTGTATTAGGGATCCCATGTGTTCATGCTTTTGCTTCAATAACAATGTCTGGATCTAATCCATATGATTTTGTTGATCCAGGTTTCACTACTGCGTACTACAATAATTTCTACAACCATCCGATTCATCCTATTCCGAACTACAATAGGCCTGAAGTTTATGAAGGAGAGGACATCATCAATGCACCTGATGTTAGGAGGCCAACAGGGCAACAACCAACTAAAATACATTTGAGCAGTTATGAGAAACTTCCCATGAGAGCTATGCGTTGTAGAAATTATGGTGAGACTGGTCATCACAACAAGCAAATTTGTACAAAGCCGACTAATTTTCATTTGTATAAGAAGCCGCCGAAGCCGCAAAAGAAATATGTCAAATCTTCCTAAGCAAATAGTTTCATAATAAAACATCTTTTATTATTTTTTCATTCTAGAACCTTGTTCACAATATTTTTTTAAATTTTAGTATTTTGTTGACGATGGACAAATTTTTTTCTCTTGTGTTTTCTAATTGGAAGATTTATGTTATTTGTATGGGATTTTTATGCACAAGTACTTATGTTTTGTGTGCTTTTCTACAAAAACTGTTCCGCAACCTACAGGTGGATGCATAACATGTTATGCAGATTTTTAAAGAGTGCATAACGTTTTATGCGTTCTTTATTTTTATGCATAACGCGTTATGCACGCTTTATTAGTGGCCGCATAATGCGTTATGCAATTATTTTTATAGCTGCAGAACAGGTTATGCAACCATTGTTTTGAGTTGATTTTAGTTTTAACGTAAAAGTTGTTTCTTAGGTTCCATTATTCTGAATAACAAAATGAGAACTTGATGATATAAATCTTAGATTGTTTTAAAAAGATGTATGAATCTTTGGTTGATTGTCATTGACTATTTAAGGAGGTCTGCCCCCTCGTTGTTAGTATTTTTTATTGCTAATACCTTTTTTTATTAATAATATATGGTTTTAGGGTTCATGGGTCAAGGGTTTAAGGGTTTAAGTTTTAAGGGTTCATGGTTATAAAAGTACTTCTCATTACAACATGGTTTGTTACATGCTGCATAACCTGTTATGCACGCTTTTCAGAGGCTGCATAACTTGTTATGCGAGGTTTTGTTTTCCTGCATAACATGTTATGCAACTTAATTAACAATATTTTACATATACATTCATAAAAAAACAAGCGAACTTAAACAAGCTTTATAAACATCATTAATATTAATATAAGTCATTCAAACAAGGTTTTTCAAACTAATTTAAACTGACACAAGTTTTTACTGACTACTTTCCAAGGATCTACTAACACATTATGCAATCAAAGCATCTATTTGATTAAAAAAGTCTTTATTAGCCTCCATATCCCAGCTGTTTGTACCATCTGCTTAGCCCTGCGGCCCGCCATTCAATGCGAGACAACATTTTGATTACCATTTTGACTCTCTTTTTGTTGGCCTTTTTTATTGTTTCTTTTGGTTCCAGCTGCTGCCTTTTGCTGGTACCTCCTAACTTCATCCTCCACTTCATGTAGTAGCATACAAAGAGGTAGTCGGGATAACTACCTTGTTGAGGAAACGTCTTGTCATGCAGAATATTTTTGTATACAACTGGTTCAGTCTGTATGTGGATTTCTGATGGTAGCTTCAGGATTTCTTTGTGTCTTCTGATTAGATATGGCATGCAAATATTTGCCATCTTAACTGCTTGCTTCTTAAATTCAGTTAATAAAGTTTTTAGACTGTTAAAGATGCTCAATTCACCTTCTGAGAAGTCACATTCTAGCAGAGTCCAATGTTTACCAACATGTTTTTTTTTTGTGATATAACTCATTGATATGAACAGTTTCTCCATTTTTTTAGGGAGATTCAGGATGAATCTTCCAACATCTTTTTCAATTCCATCTGAAACCTTATTTTTTAACAAAGTAATGCAAAACAATTATTATGCAGTCAAAATTTTATCTTCTGCAATAAAGTAGCACATTACATAATAAACAAAGTCGATGGATATATGCATATGCTTTAAACTTACCCAAGCATCTGGCTTCATGAATGCTACCTCTGAATACTTCTGGTCATAACTCTCAGCCATCAATTCTTGTTGTCGCTTATGGAAAAACCTATAACTGTAGAAGCGGATTACCTCACATTCCAGGAAATCGTTGTCATTAGCTGCTTAATCGTCTCTCCAGAAATTGCAATGTCCCAACAGTATGGGTCTTCATCTCCTTCTCCCTCATAGACTTTTCAAGCATAATTTCTGCAAGAGAAACAAAGATTATTTTTCACAAGCTGTTATCGTTTCATAAAAAATAATATCATTTCTAAGTTTGATAAACTTACAAGTTGTTGGTGTTATTAAAGTAGGTCTCCAGTATGCGCCTCTCATCTGGTTTTAGATCTTCCTTATAAATTTCAAAACATTCCATTTTATCAAGATTTGGTAGAGGCGTAAATGAGGTGGTAGTTTAAGTGCTTTGTACATCAACTTTGCGTTTATCCTCATGTTTAGAAGTGATCTGTGCATCAGCTTTCTTCTTATCCTCATGTTTTTTCTTCTTTCCTTGGTCACAATCTGTGAGCAGTGTATTCGTTTTCCTTTCATTTCATACTGTCCTTTCCTTGATTATTTTAACTATACTACCCATTTCCACTTGTTCATGCTTTCCATTTTCAGTTTTTCCTATTTCTACGCCTTTTTTCTTCTGCTTAATGCTGTGTACGATTCTCTTTCTTTCTTCTTCCCTAAGCACACCTTTCTTTGGAGTTGATTTAGTTTCTTCTTTCTACAGATAAACAATAATCAAACATAATCACACTAACTCCACTTTCACATTATAATGCAATCAACAAATATTAAGAGTTTAAATTATATATATATATATGATGGTTTTGTAAATAGTGGTAAGAAAAGTATCGTTCGCTCGAACTTGTGAAAATTGAATTTCGATTTAATAAATTAACTTTAAACTAAAAATATACACAAAATATGAAAATAATATTAACAAATACTGAGGTTATGGATTTCACCATTAACCAATTAAAGTGATTCAAACTAATTAATATTCATGCAATTCTTACATTTAATTTGATTTTAAAATATTGAAATAAGTAGATTTTCAAAATAAAAATTGTATAACAAAAGCATGGAACATCTAAAACCTAGGCCAAAGCATGTACCATCTAACGAAATCACAACTGCTTAACAAAAATAATTAAATCAAATTTCAACCAAGGAAAATAATCATAAAAGAAATTGCAAAAATTAATAAAAATAAAAATATACCACTTTTATTGAAACAATGGCTTCCTCCGTCACCTCAGCATATGGGGTTTAGATCATCTTGCTCAAAACACCCTCAAAAGTTTGGTACATAGCTCAAAGTGTTTGAAAATAATGAAAAATAGTGAAAGTAATGAAAACAGTGAGTTTGCAACGTTTATAAAAGTTAGAGACTCATTGTTACAGAGGTATAACGGTTTCACGGAAACTAAATGTTGCAAATGAAGATAAACGTTGCAAAGTTAAAAGCTTTAGCAACGTAATCTTCAAGCTTTTAGCCATGGAAGATTCAAACTTTTCGCAACAGAATCTTCATCTTCTTTCATGATCACGAGCAAATTTTTTCTGGATTTATGATTCTTCGTTTCTCGACTCTCCAGACCCCCCCTTAACTCTTCCTATCTTCTTGTGTTTAATAGTACGACAACAATTAAAACCCATATCCTCTCTCAAATCTTCACGAAATTTTTTCTTTCAATGAGAATTCTCATGAGATTATTTTCTTGATTTTTTCTACTGAACTCGATATGTTTCTTCTGTATGCCCTGATTTCTTTCCCTTTTTCTTAGTTCTACAAATAGCCAAATCTTGAGGAGATAAAATCTTCTTTACGATACAGAAAAATCAAGTTTCCCGAAATTTCTCTCTTCCTTCCTGATTTAGCAAGAATCACATATTTGATGTGATTTTGTTGTGATTTTGCTGTGGTAAACATGTGCACACGTGGATTAACTGTCCAGAATCCCAAAAATATATCTCAAATCACGTACCACTCTTCACAGCCGTGAGCTCCCGCCAAAATTCATTTTTGAATTTCAAAAGGTGGGTGCCATGAACCAAAAAATGGGCGCCTTCATCAAATCCAAGGGGGTGCCTTTAACAATTTCCGGGGTGCCTTTAACACTTTTAAAAGGGTATTTTTAGCACTTTTCAAGCCTATTTTTCCATGACCGTTCATTCTGCAAAATACCTAAAATTACATAAAATGACATAATTAGTACACAATCGAGCTTTAATAATATACAAATTGGGAACAAATTAGACACATAAATGTGTCTATCAGTATATATATATATATAATGCTTTAGATTTCAAACAAGATACATAATCAGTTACGCAGTCAATAAATAATATGCATAACAGATTATACAGATGACTAAAAGATGTATAATTTATTATGCAGTCCATAAAAAGTCTGCATAATATCTTATGCAGTCCACAAAAAGGTTACATAACCTGTTATGCAGTTACTTTTGTTTTTCCAGAGTGGATGCATAACAGATTATGCAGATATCAATAAGGCTGCAGAACCTGTTATACAATTACAATTTTTCAGTGTTTTTGTACTATGTTGGTTGCTTTCCTTCATCTCCACCTGATACGAGTATAATTTACACTACCACTTAATCTATATTTGTTAGTGCCCATTTTTTTATACTAATATATAGTTTTTATATTTTTATAGGTCATTCACATAATTATCGCAGTTACAAATAAAGTTTGGTTAAATTGTACTTGTTTTGCTCTGGGAGTTGAAAACATAAGCGAAAAAGAGAACAAGAAGATGACGTGGCTGTTGGAGTGAGGTGGACTGGATGGTTCACGTGAAGGAGGTATAAAAAGGAAAGACAACATAGAAGTAAGTGATGTATGTTCGGTCTTGGGACTTGGGAAGTGAGTTAAGCTTCTGACGCAGAGAAGTGAAAGTGGGGCTGACGTCTTGGTTTTGTTCTTAAGAACAAAAAGGGCTGAACAGTGGACAAAGAAAAAGAGAGGAGTAGGTTGGTTGATCAAGCATTAAATAGAGAGGCTAGTGGGTCAGAGTAAGGAGAAGGAGGCGTGACCTTCTTCTATGGTGTAAAGTAGGTGTTGGGAATTCACGTGAAATAAAAAGTGGGAGAGAAGTGGGACACTGGCTAGCTAACTACGTAAAGTTGAGAAAGGAAGTTATGTGGGGTCTCTTGGATTTCTGTGAAAAGAGAGTAGGTGATTGGAGTATGGTATAAATTGGGAAGCGAAAACCAAAGAAAGAGGGTTCTGTTCTGTTTTGGGTAGTGGGAGGCGGAGATTGATTGGGGAGAGGACCGAGGAGGAGCGGCAGACGTTGTATGGCGGCTGCGTTGAGAGTAGTATTGTGGGTTGGCTGCTGATAGAAGGAGGCGGAACAGAAGAGATAGGGGGGGAGACAAGCTCTGACGGACGAAGAGAAAGGTGCAAACATGAGTTGATTTGGGGGAAGAGTGATTCGCCGGATTCTTTGTAGTTGATCGGTTTAATTTCTTTCCTCTCTTAGTTTATTTTTATGGGTTTAAGAAACCCATGATCATGTCTTGCTAATTGATTTTTAGCTAGGGTTTTATGTTTGAAACCACTTTGAGTAATAAACTATTTTGAATTGTTTTATTAAGCAAAAGACTATTATGATTTGAATAGATTAATTCCTAATTTTGATTTATTGATTTAATGATAAAATTAGTTGTTGCTTCACCGGTTCTGTACAATACAATAAACTTTGTGTATAATTAATATGATCGTAAATATATTTGTCTACTTATTTGATATTCCATGCTTTGGTTAAATATTTTAATGGGGTATGCTTAGAATAGCCAGGTATTATTTGTGAATCTATAATTCGTTTCGTATAATTTTCTCGCTAACTCAATTTGATGGTGCATGCTTGGATTTAGTCTTTTGACGTGCCATGCTTAGGGTGTCCCAGTGATATTTGCGACTCTAATACATATAATATGTGATGTCGATAGAACGGGTAATAAATAAATAATTAGGAGTTATGTTTCATTTTCAGTAATTGAATAGAAATAGTGGTGGATACTAAAAACCCTCGTTACCGTTTCTCCCAGTGCATTTACTTTATTAGTTTAGTTTAAATTTATTGATTTTATTCACATCTAAAAAAATCCAAAAACATCATTTCTGGTTAGTTCATTAGAGGTATCAGTTGCAGTATTTTTCCCCTCCTGTGGGTTCGACACGTATTTGCCGCTTCTACATTGTAGATGTTGTACGATTACGGTTATTATATATAAGTATTTCCAAAACACATCACCACCTTCATTTGATGTTTTGTCTTGGGAATTTTCTGTTTCAACAGGTGAAGTTGGAGTGAAGGGGGGATTTTTTTTGCAGGAAGTTCAAGACGTCTCTTTCTAAACAGGTTGCTCAACCTTTCTCTCAGAAAATGGATTGTCTCAATATATCTCTTACTTGTTGGTAGCTCAATATTTTTCTCAAGATAAGAAGCTTTGTCAACAGGTTGTTCAACTGTTGGCATCTCATCATCTTTCTCAACATCAGGATTTTTGTCAAAAGTTTGTTATGTTGTTGGTATCTCAACATCCTTCTCAGCAACACGTGGAGTTGGTGTAACATGCAGATCAAAAAAGTTTGTGGTATCTCCAACATGGCCAACTATCTCTTTTGTTTCAAGTTGACTTGCAGTAACATCTGGATTTGTCTGTTGGGTAAGTGCTTGAACTAAAGACAACACATCAACTTGACTTGTAGTTTGGTCTTCACTATCTCCAACCTGTATAACATCAGTCTGTTGGGTAGGTGCTCCAACTGAAGATGACACCTCAATAACTCCAACGTCAACCAAGAACTCATCTTCATGCGCTTCAAGTTGGAGTTCTTTGTTCTTCCTCAGGCATGTTCATTTCTTAATCATCAACAAGACTCACGGATTTTTCAAACTCTATGAACTTAAAAGTTGATAATTGTAGTCCTTGACTCAAAGTTTGGTCTTCACTCTCTCCAAGCCTTATCACCTCTGGAACAAAATATTGTGTAGGTGCTTCAATTGAAGGTGTCACATCAACAAGTGTCTCATTCTTTGGAAAATTTTCACTAATTGGGACACTAGTCTCACATGATGATACAACATGCAACTCTATGCCTGATTTATTGAGCAACCTCTTCACAAAATCATACAATTCAGAGTTGAACTCTTCCCCAATATTTATCTTGTCTTCCAGGCTCTTTTTTTTTGTCTTTCAACATACTTTCTATTATCTTCACCTATTTATCTGCTGAACTATTTTCTTCTTCTTCCATAACCTGTAACACATCTTGAAGTGCGTCTTCAGTCTCTTCTTTGTTCTCTTCAAGTCGCATTGCAACGACAGTGAACAACTGATGTTTTGATCTTGGTGCTCTAGGATTGCAAAGTTTCTAAATCCATTTCAGTGTATTCATCTTTGAAGTTATTATGAAACTGCAATATGAATCATAACATTCATAAGTGGATGCATTATATTTTTTTATAAGTGGATGCATAATAGGTTATGCAGACATAAGTTGATGCATAACCTGGTATCTTTGAAACATAATCAGAATAATCAAATGCATACCAGGTTATGCACACATATTTTTGATGCATAACAGGTTATGCATCTATTTTTTTACTACCGCATAACATGTTATGCAGATATAAAATGATGCATAATGTGTTATGCAGATATAAATTTGATGCATAACCTTTTATGAAGCCATTTTTGACCAGTGCATAATACTAAAATAAGTTGATTCTTAACAAATACCTTTAACTCTGTAACAATCTTTTTATGCAAGTTTTTCTTCATTTTTCCCAAGCTCCACCTTGCAGCTCTTGGTATAACATTAGGAAAGTCTTTACTCCCCTCCAATTCAGAGTGTTCAACTAACCAAAGTTGCCAAAAAAATATAAATTAATAAGATTTGTAAAATAATATTTGTTAACTAAGATTAAACAACTGACTAATATGACTTACCAACAAGTATACATCACATCCACTGCAATTTCTGATGTTATATTTTTCTTTCTTCACTATTTAATTTGATGCCTTCCATGAGTGATTCATGAATCAAATCAGGGAGTGATATTGATTCCATCGTCTCAAGGTCCTTCACCAAACCCATATATTTGACATCTAATGAATCTCCCATTGGATCAGCAGAAAAACAGCACGACAAGCATGTAAAGGCGTACAACGGACACGACCACCTCTTTCTCACCTGTCTCACGAAGTTTTTTGAGTACCACAACTTCGATATCCTCTATCCACATGACTGTTATTGGTGTATCATCAACTTTACTCAGTGAATTTTTCTTGACTTTGTTGGTGAAGTTGTTTTTGACGATGTCAAGTTTCTAAATCTCTTATTTGTACTTCCTTGAATTCAAAATCGTATATCCTCTATTACCTTCAATTCTTGGCATCTGAAACATTACTACAACTTCACTAGATGTTGACTCTATTGTTTTGTCCTTGGACAGTTTGAAAGAAGGTTTAGTGTTATCTTTATGGTCAAAGACTCAATGGTTTGGTCTATGAGTGGGTTGCTCTTGTTTGCCCCAAATCCACCTTCTTCTTTTATCCTTGTCAAGAAGGTAACAACTCTTGTAAAACCTGATTTATAAGAACCTTGTTGTTTTCCAGCTATAGGTTTAACTGCATAAAACATAAAAAATGATGCTTAACTGATGAAACTTATTTTTTAGGTTATGTATCTTTCTTGTATGTTACATAACTTGTTACGCAGACTAAAAGCATCTGCATAACAAGTTATGCATACATTTTTAACTGGTGCATAACAGGTTATAATGTAAAAATAACTACATAACAAGTTAATTATAGATGAGATGATGATACAAAATACCTTCATCATCAGCTAAATTCTCACTTTGTTCATTCACAATCATAGGTTCTTTCCCTTTCCCTTTCTCTATTTTCCTTTTCCGATTTTTTTTCTCAGCTTAATAGTCTGCAACAAATCAAAATTAACATTAACCAATCAAACTAACATCAGCATTGACTTCAACACAATCACACGAAACATCATACAAAGGCACAATTAAATCTTACCATACATCCCTTTCTTTTTTTGGTACTTCTCAATTATTTTATGTTTCTTCTTGGTTGTCATACTCTTAATATAATCTATAGGGTGCATTAACAACTGCTTCAATAATGTTAAGCGTTTCTCCAACAACTGCTTGTCCTCTGTTTTCTCTAGCTACTTCAATAATTTCATGATCTATTTCAGTTTGTTTATCATCCTCAAATTTTTTTTCTTCATCATTTTCAGCTTAATCCTTTTCATCATTCTCAGCTTCATCCTTTTCATCATGCTCAGATTCATCTTATTCATCATTCTCTAGTTGTTGATTCTTTAGTTCATCTTCTTCCTCCTCCCCTGATTCATTTTCTTCCTCACTTATTACCAGTGGTTCATTTTTCTTCTTCCCAACAAATGGTTGATGTTTAGTTGAATAAGGCGATGCCTGACTCTTTAATCTCTGCGATTTCCTCACTGGTGTTGGTGTTTGTTGAAAATCTTCTATACCATGAAACAAAATTTAATATTTAGGCTAACATTTTAATTTTTTTTAAAGTGGTGCATAAAAGGTTATACATATAAAAGTAACATCATAACAAGTTATGCAGATAAAAAAAAACTGCATAACTTGTTATGCAGACAAAAAACATTTGCATAACAAATTATGTAGACATTTTTAACTAGTGCATAACAGGTTATACATATAAAAGTAAACTGCAGAACAAGTTATGCAGTCACATAAATACCATCAACAGGTTAACTGCATGAGATAACTGCAAAATCTACCATATTCTCATGCAAACAATATCACACATGAAACAAAACCATACCGAAATCTTTCTTTCTTTTCTTAGTAGTCTTAGCAGGTCATTGTTTTTTTTTGCTCTGATCTCTTTTTTATGTTGGTCACCATCATTCTTTTTCTTTGTTTTCATCTACTTTATCAGTAGATCACCATCAATGTCTTTATTTTTTTTCTTCTGTGTCATTATCAGCAGGTACAAGGTAAAGTTACAAATCAAAAACTAAATTTGAAGGAATTTTTTTTTTTGAAGAAACAAAGTTAAAATCGAAAAGAAAAAGAAAAATTGAAGAGACAAAATCTCACCATAAACTTTCTTGAGTTTTCTTTTCTTCGATTCCTTTTCTTTATTTGCTAGGTCAAAAAATTGAAAAACCAAAAGTGAATAAACAAATCAAATACACTAGGAAAGTTGTATGGTAGAAAAGAAGCAATTAAACTAGTTACTGGATTTACCTTTTTTACTAATTGGTTTCTTCTTAGACGATGTTTGTGATTACGATTCCTCAATTGAAGTACTGTAATTTCTTTTCTAGGGTTTAATGCAGAGAGGAATTTTCAATTTTTTTCAATCGAGAAATTTGTTCGATTGAGAGAAGGATTTTCTAGGGTTGATTAGAGAATGAATTCTTTTAATCTCGTTTAGGAATTTTGTAACTAAAAAACTGGGAGAGGAGAGGAATTTTTGACCGTTTGGGAATTAATGAGTGTAACGTTGCAGAGAGTTAATAAACTGGCGGAATAACCGCTAGGGGTATAATAGTACATTTACATGTTTTTAATAATTTTTTAAAAAATTAGATCTCACAAAAATACGGAAATTTTTTAAACCTAGGAATAAGAAAAAAAAAATTGGGCCTGAACCTAAAATTCCCATACTAGTTCCCAAGGTTAGTTGCAAATTATTTTTTCAGCTTATTTGTGAAAGCGTCGATATCCTTGTTTGATATTTCAATATTTCTTGTGCATAGATTCATAAGTTACAGGGGACTGCAAAAGGATGGCTAATTTGTGAAAGAGAAAAACAAAATAATATCTGAATATTTCACTACACTATTGAAAAAGAAAGAAAGAAATTATTACAATTTGAACGATCAAGATGAGTTTAAGCAACTGCTTCTTGAAAAGAATATCTGAAAATAAAACTAAACTAAATTTCACTACACCGTTGACAAAGAAAGAAAGGAAGAAATTATTACAAATTGAATGATCAGGATGAGTTTAAGCAACAACAGTCATTGTTTAGACATGCTTCTTGAGTAGTTTAAAAACAAAGAAATTCGACTTAGAATTCCAAAACATTCCGATCTCATCACCAGCTTCTAAACTCATGGCCTTAACAAATTTAGAAGACCATCCAGTCTGAAATACATAAGAACTGTTACTTTTCCACTTCCTGAATGCTAGTTTATGAACCCTGCAAGTATCGAAATCTCTGACTAAAACCTTCACAAAATACCCATCGTCAGATTTTAACCCCTGCACACGTCTGACATCCCAGTATGAGAATATGTATCTCTCAACAATATCATGAGACAGATGAAGCCTACATAAAGCACCAACATCACTCTTCTTAAGTATTTTCTTGATTTCCCATGGACCATCATCATTAAAGAGTGGTATAAGCAATCTTGGTACTACTTGATCATAATAATCATATCTGTGGTCAAGAATGGGTACCGTAGTTTTACATTCTTCAATATTTCCTACTTCTTGCTCTTCTTGATCGTATTTGTTAACTAGGTAATGTTTGTAGACGAGAGGTCTACTGAAAGTTGATGCCATCGGTGGTACTTCTAATGCCGCTGCCATTGAAAGAACTAATGAAACTCTACAAGAACTATTTAGTCTTCAAATTTCTTGAAATAACTAATTTACTCTTCTAAATTCTTGCAAGAACAAAGCGAATTAATCTATCAGAATATAGAAAGCTTAAAGAAGATTTTGCAGAGAGAAGATTAGAAGAGAGATTAAGAAAGTATGATGAATGTAGTAATGGTATGGGGGGTTGAGTTTATATAGCCAGCTTTCCTTCAGATGTGAAAAGTGTTGAATCCTAACACAATCTGGAAACATTCAGTTCCGTCCTTCCCAAGTAACATTTTCCTTACATTTCTGAATTTGATATGCCTATCTTAGCAGTAAGAAGTTGTAGTCTGTTTCTGACGTGATTTTTGGTTTCTATTGGAACTAGGAGTTGCAATTGTTCTATATATAATACCGAAAGGGTTCGACATACCTATCACTCCCAATACAACAAAAAGAAAAGAGATAGCAACTTTAGTCCTCCTCCTCAGCCAATATCAACAATGAATCCTAAAAACATCGAGTATATTACAATTCCTCGTATGGAAAAATAAACATGAGGAATGGTTACAATTGTGCAAGCTGACAAGCTCTAAACCAATCAACAATGAATTGAAAGGCCTAAAATTCAAGTTTTAAAGCATTGATGTTAGCTGACTGCCCATATAGGACTATTAAGTAGTTGCCGCATCAGAGTTTCGAATTTCTCAATCAGAATCTTATATGCAGAATATCCTCAAATTTTTATCATTTCTTTAAAATTCCAAAAGCTTGACCAAAAACAAAACACTTCAGCTACCAAACACACGAGGTACAAATACTTTCAACTTGAAATTAAGAAAATACATATCAGAGTCAGACCCGACAAGATATTACACAAGACATGCTCTCCCAGGACAACTTCAACTCCAGGTTGATCTTGCCATTTCCGAGCTGAAACTCAGGGTTTGCTTCGCCAAACGAATAACAAATGCCAACTCAGAAATATCATGAATACTTTCTTCACGAATTACGACAGCGTGAGGCGGGGCAGTATCCCAAGGAAGCAAAGAAAAACTTAGTGCATCCCTGATATAGGACTTCTGTAAGTTAACAACATTCTGCAAAGATTTATCATCACGCAATGATTCATAGTACACCTCCACCATATCTGTGGGTTCGAGACCAGCTTTTTTTTCGTAACTTCTGGATTCTGTTCGAGACCATATCTGTGGCCTGAAATCATCTCAGATTTGTTCTTCTGGTATGAATTTCGTTTGTTTTTACTTCTTAAACAATTAATTTCAGTCACTTTCGAACTTGTTTTCATATTCAATTGGATGTTTTATTTTTTCAATTTCGATTTACTTTCTTTTTCAATTTGTTAGAGATTTGGTCTCATTTCATGTAAGACTGAGGGTATGCTCAGCATTGATTTTATTCTTGCTTTTCTTTTTCAGTTTGTTCGAGATATGGTCTCGTTTCATCATGTAAGACTAAGGATCAGCTCAGCATTGATTTTTTTTTTTTTCCAATTTGTTTCATCCCGTTCTTGGATGATGCTTGTTTTTCCGATCATCTTCTTGGTTTATTTCAGATTCGTTCACCTTTCTCGTTATTTCTTGATCTAATTTCGTAACATTTGCGAGCTTGAGTTCTAGCTTTCTCCCTGTCTTGATTTCTTGGAGTTCTTGGTACTCTCTTCGTTACTTTTGAGTGTTCTTGCTTTTGTTCTATGTCAGCATTTTGCTTCATTGTTGATGGAATTCTCTTAATGAAAAAGTTCTGCATTTTCGCTTATTTTTCTGGTGGTTTGTTAAAGTGTGTTGGTGATGCGGATTGAGGAGGTTCTGCTGGATGCAATTAGTGAGTTTATTCTTCACTTATCAAACTCTGTGTCCTGTTCTTTGTGTTCTGTTTTCTTTGGCATGATAAGTTAGTACTGGTTTTTTTCTCCAACTCAGATTGGCTACTGTAGTTGATTGTGCAGTGAAGGCGTACTATCTTTGTGTGTACAAATAAGTGGAAGGCAAATATAGTCTTGCTGGTTTCTTTTCTTTGTTGCAAATAAGAGGAAATCTATTCATAGTTTGTGTTTTTCGGTTTATGCTGGTGCCTGTATGGTTTTCCAATTGCCTTCTTGTTCACTGTTGGTGCTGAGTTTCTGATGCACTTTTAGTGATAAGTTGCAACAAGCTGTTGGTTGCTGTCATTTGTGTGCTGAAGAGACATCAAGTACATATTATGGTATGCGCTGTTTTGGCTGTCGTTGTTGCAGTGAGAGGTTGTTCCGTCTTGTTGAACTCTGCAATAAGTTTCAGCTGCTTGTATATAAATAATGGTTTCCTTCTTCTTGTTTGTGTTGGAAAACTTTGCCCTATCTAGGGTTTGTATCAGGATTATTATCATCATTGTATTCCTCTGGAACTCTGTTTTTTGAGATCATAGTGAAAACCGCAGCCGCTCCTTGGACGTAGCCTAATTTGGGTGAACCAAGTAAATCTTGTGTGTTCTTGTTTTCGTTTTGTTTTCTTTATAGCATCGATTAACAACTCTCTACTTGCATTGCACCTTTGGGTCCAGTGGTATTCTGTAATGACCCGACCTTCCACCGATACTGTCCCCACTTAGCCACTGCTGTCATCCGGCAGTGTGGGGTTTTCTACGTGCACCGCTGCGGTCATCCAGCAACAGCTTCCCGGGAGGTCACCCATCCCTGGATTACTCCCGCCCGAGCACGCTTAACTGCAGAGCTTTTTGCCAACTCTAAGTCAGTTGTGCTGAAAAGGCCTCGGTATTAGGAAAGGACAAACCATTACTTATATTCCGAATCAGGGTATTACATATTCATTGGTGGTGTTACCATTGCTTGTGGCAGTGAGTGATTTGTTTTCACTTGTTGAACTTTGCTAGTGGTGTTTTCAGACGGTGTGTGTGAGCTGTTGTGCAAGTGTGAGTGATATATTTGTTAGTACCAAAAAGCTGCTCTAACACGTGGCAGCAACGTCAGCGTAGCTCAGGATTTCCGCTACCCACAGTGTCCCGATACACCAGTCCGAAGTGCAACTAGTCCGAACCATGGACCACACTCAAAGTCCGAAGCCCGACAAGAAAGCCCAGGCCATGCAAGAAAGACAAGCCTAGCGCTCCCGATGTCCCGATCTCATCAGTGACGTCATCAGCGATGTCATCGTCCCGATCCCGATTCGAAGTAACGTCATTAATGACGTCATCATCATCACGGTCTCGAAGTACCGTCCCGGTACCGAAGTGACGTCATCAGCGACGTCATCATCATCACGTCCCGGTCCCGTTCCAGCTGGTGCCCAATCCATCTCGTCCCGACCATGCTGACCCGAACGTGCTGTCCCGATCCGGTCAATCCCGATAGACTTGGGCTGAACACATGGAAGCATTAGAGAGTGAGAGAGTAGACAGGTGGTCATACAAGGAGTTGCCACGTCACCAACACCTTTGACACGTGGGAGCATCATCACACGACACATCAAATGAGATTACACATAAAAGAAAAGGAAGCAGGAAAGAGCGAGGATTAGCTTCTTCTTCCGGGAAAAAACCCTAGGCATCTGGATTCTCAGAGCTTCAATGAAGCTTTCTGTATTTGTAATCACAAATGAATCAATAATATCCCTCAATACTTCACTACCCGTGGATGTAAGCCATTAAGGGCTGAACCACGTTAAATCCTATGTGCAATTTCTTCTTTTCTTTTGTTAATTTGAGTGATGATTTTGGTTGTTTTGGGTGTGAGAATTTCTGCCCAAACAATATTGATGATTCACTCGTTCTTGATGAATGTGTTTGTAATTGAGGTGTTCAATTCAACACTTTATTGCATGTGTTGCTAATTCATTTACAAGGCTACCTTATTTCATCAACGAAGAGTTATGGATAATTAATTCTTCGGTTACTCGTACATTTAGCTCCTCAAGCACATACTCGCTTAGCTTTCCAGAAATATCTTCAAGAAAGTTTGGATCAGGATGAACAACCACCATCTCTCTAAGAGGAGCTTTCAATGGTTTGTTGTGGCGCTCTCGTAATTTACGACCAAGATCAATGACTGTCATCATCCTTGTAACACTGCGCTAATGCGTCCCTCTCTCTTTCCAACTGCCTGAGGGAAGCTACAATAATGAACGCTCTCCTCTGATCCTTTGGAAACCTTGTGCAGGTTCTGGTACAAAACTTCCGTGAAGAATGGGGTGAAAGGGGACATCACCTTACATGTAGTTAGCAGCACATGGTATAATGTTGAAAGAGCCGTCCTGCAGTCTTGTTCTCCAGTACAGCCTTTTAGCCTCTTACGGTCGAACTTACATAGATATTTGTAAGATTGTCGATGAACTTCAAGAGATATGGCACCACCGTGTATAGCCTATATGCATCCATCTCTTGTCGAACAAAATGAACCAGACTTTCAGTTGCTGAGTTAATCCACTGATCCAAAACGTTCAATGACTTCTGGATCGTCAGTTGATCAAAAGGAAGGAACGGAGCAAGGCCCTCAAGCTCAATCTTTTGGCATTCTGAACAAGGAATCTATATGCATTATACCAAGGAAGAAATACATCTTTTACAACTCTATAAACTCCCTCCTCTTTGAACCTTAACGGTTCCGCACGCTCCGTAATTATCTATGATATCTGTAGGTGGAGGATAGTTTTTGAGCCTTTTACTCATTTTCTTCCCATCCTCAGCCAAGACAAGACCGTTACAGATGAGATTCCTAAATGCAGGTTTTTCAAATTATGCTGTAGACAAAACCATAAGAGTATAGAACCATCCACGGGTTTGATCTAGCCCTTCAGCAACAAAATGCCCAGGGAAGTTATTCTCAAAGAAATCAACATTCTCAAATGGTAGTCAATGTGTGCGTAAGGCATTGACCCACTCTCAAACCAGCAATCAAATACATCCTCAACTCGTCGAAGCACTCCAAACTCAGGACAACGGCTGGATGGAATTGTGATATGATCAATCTTATGACGGTGCAGATCAGTCCACCTTAACACCAGAGAGTTTTTCTAGATTCTCAATGGAGTTGATGACTACTCTTTCCTTGTCGTCCGCACTAATCCAGATAGGAAGAGGAGTACCCCAGAATCTACTTCGGCTTACAGCCCAATCTCTAGCATTTTCCAGCCAATCCTTTTTTATAGGTTCTCCGTCAAAGGTTCCTACATATCATAATATTAGCTCTAATTAATATTTCAAAGAAGTGACCCCTTTTTCCTGGTAAATAGGTTGAGGATGTTCTGTTTTTCTGTGCTAAGGAGGTAAACTTTAAAAAGTGCAGTGGAGCATATCCTTCATTATACGAGGTGGAATAGCCGTTTTTCGTGTATCGACCGATGGTTCCATCATGTCTAAGTCTCTTAGTTATCTTACAGAGTTTTTCAGGTAAAGTCAAAAAGGTGGAGCTGCTGAACCAATGGGTGAAGTATAGCGAATTCCTAATAATGGGTAAAGGCACAAAAGTCTAGCTTAGGCATAGTCCATTTCAGTGCCAATATTCATGGGTCAAGTCCTAAAGTATATCAAAGGACAAGGCGTGTAAGTCGTATTTCGTATTAGGATTCCAGTATTTACGAACTAATGTCATAAACAAAGAGAAACCAACTTCCTTGTCAAGTTAGATAATACAGGTAGGTGTAATGAAGAACTGTAAATGCCTACTTCATGAAGTATTATTTTTATTAAAGTGGAGTAGGCAAGCGTAAGTAGGAAAGGATTGAAAGGCGCCCCTTACATGTAGAACATATGAGTCTCTTCGCCCCTGCTAGTGCTTTTTGGATAATTTTCCTTCGAAGCTGCACATAAGTGATCTGCTAGCGCCTAACCACTTATACTCTATAAGAGAACTAAGTGGAAAGGATTCACATCAAGCTAGCCAAGCACGGAGGATAGTGGTAAAGCGAAGGAGTTCCTTTTTTATATCAGTAGAATCATACGTCAACCGCGACGTTCCTTAACGGAAGATTCATTCATTAAGATTACAAAAACTGTCCATTGGCAGAGCTCTCCAACGTCATATTCTCAAAAGATCTCAGATGAAGAGGGGAGAAATGAGAGAATGAGACAGAAAGGTAGGTTGAAAGGAATCCAGTTCAAGGGGGGAATTGTCCTTCAGTTTGAGTACTGTTTCGAGGTGGGATGGGTCTCCCACTCGAGTACTCTTTCGAATCCACTTCAAAGGCGGACTTGGTCCCCGCTCGAGTACTGGTCGTTTGATCTAAAGAGTACTGAACTGAGAGAGCAGGTAGATTATAGTCCAATCTGGTCAACAACTGGGAGGGAAGGCTCTGACTTGAGGTTAATAAAGAAGGGGCACTTGATTCATGATCAAACGTTCATGAAAAGTGTGCATTTCACAGGGTCCTCTGCTGGATATTTTGAAGCAAAGCATGCTCTAAAGTTATTCAACTGAAATTGTGTTGCTAGAATTGATTCAATCTAGAAATGACATATATAATAGAAATGCCATATCTAAAGGTAAAAGTCTTGGTAGAATCTTAGTAAAAAAGTGACTAAGGTATGAAAGAATAAAACCTTGAACCCTTCAAGCGAGAGGGACAAAGTCACTCCAATGAAAGGAGAGGATCTTGGTTGTGGTTGATTCAGGTGCACCTTGCAAGATGGGTAAAAAAGTTCAGTGAATTATTGACTTTGAGCATCTTCTCTAGAGAAGCTTTTTTCTCAGATAGAACAGATGGTCCAACTGTAGAACTTTTTCTTTTTCATTACTTCCATGGTCGTTCTTTGTGGCAAGGAAGCACCCGTCTTATTGAAATGGTTTGCCAGTAGAGATGTTTCCACAGGTGCCCCTTCTTTCAATGGTACTATAATTCCTATTTCTATCTCTGTTTTCCCTCTTTTGGTCTATCTACATTCCAGGAAATTGATACGCTTCATCGACGAAGCCAAAAGTGGAGTCTTGATCAGAGCAAGCCATCCTATTCTATTACCATACATAATTGGGAGAAGCTCATCCAAAAATAGAGCTAGAAACGCTTCATTTCCTTTCGTTCCTCTTCTTCATTTCCTTTTTCTCGAATCCAAGGGTGACTTGTCATATTTAGAATCTTTATGCGGTGTGCTCTGTTTACTATTCTTTCGTACTCTCTTCTCTTAACCACGCCATAGGTCAGCGAAGCGTGAGCGGGATGGAGAATGAAGATTCATCTTTCACATGGAGGAGTGTACATCTTTATGTTGGGTGTTCTTCTGTCTAACACAAAGAAGATACAATTCACTCAACGATTGCCTTTGGGTTCCGAACTCAATATGGGCAAGGAGCGTTGTTCTTTGTGAGGTATCGATCATTTACATGGACCCACTTTTCGTGGAATTTGTGGGAATTTGATGATCTATAAACCGTCCCTAACGAAGGATCAACTTATTTTTGAGCATGATTCATCACTTCGTGCCGCCCTGACAAGCTTGCCAATAGCCTCACATGAGAATGGCAAACTGGAGCAATTTCTGCATCGGTGGATGAAAAATAACGAACATAAGAATTTTTGGTTGACCATGTTCCCAGAAAAAAGATACTTCTTTTCTATTCGAGAAACGACGAGCACGACTGAAGTGGCTATACATACAAATCTATTTACGGATCTATATGCTTCGATTGGAACAGGAAGTTCCAGAACATGCGGCTGGTATACGACCCTAATGAAACTGCCTTTTATCTTTTGTATTCGGATAGGATTTCTGTTGGCTTCGTCGGGAGGCTCGCGTAGTTTGAGAATTCTCCTCAAAAAGGAGAAGTTGCATTGGAATCGAGAAAGGTTAGTTCAGAATTGCGTAAAAGGAGTCGATGTTACGCGGTGTCGATAAGTGAATGATTTATAAGGAATAAGTAAGAAATTGAGACGACTCTTTCTTGAACTATTCCATAAACAGATCTTCCCCTCTACGCCAATCACGAGTTTTTCTTTATTCCTCTCGTATATCGTCATCACGCCCTTAATGATAGGTTTTGAAAAAGACTTTTCATGTCATTCCCATTTAGGTTCGATTCAGATCCCTCTGTTGTTTCCTTCTCCTACCGAACCTTTTCCTCGAAATGAGAAAGAGGATGGTACACTGGAATTGTATTACTTAAGTGCTTATTGTTTGCCAAAGATCCTACTTCTACAATTGGTAGGTCGCCGGGTTATTCAAATAAGTCATGTTTTCTGTGGTTTTCCTATGTTGCAACTTCTGTACCAATTCGATCGATCCGGAATGGATCGGCTAAACATTCTATTAGGGAGCCCGGTCTTGACTCTTCTGTGTGGTATTCATTCTTGTTCGGCTCTTGGAATTACATCTAGCAGTGGTTGGAACAGCTCGCAAAATTCAACGACTTCACCTACTTCATTACCCCTAACCGTTTCCCGTACCTCTATTGAAACAGAATGGTTTCATGTTCCTTCATCGATTGGTTATTCCTTACTCTCGTCTCTCTTTTTCCCATTTTGGTCTCGATTTGTTCAAAAGATTGAAAAGCCTTTCTTCAGAGTGGTCGCAACAACAACTTTATTCACTCTGACAACCTTCCCGATCTTAGAAATAACTTACTTATTCTCCTATGAGCACTTCCTCTTTCCTTTATCCGCACCTATGGATCTTGTTTCCATTCCCTTTTATTCCCGGTCCTTGAATTCCATATTATTTGTAACCGACTCTTTCTTTGATTCTCTATGTTAGCTGGTCGCGAGAGTACGATACATTGGTGTAAATTAAGGATTGAGTGGTAGCTATCAAAGAGACGCTGAAGGGTGCCATTACGCTTTTCTTGGAGTCTTCTTCAGATTTAGAAGTTGCTAGGTTCGCGAGGAAATCTTGAGGGAGATAAATTGAATACCTCAGCATCAACACTCGTGGGATTCGAGTCAGAGAACGATGACCTTATATAGGTTACCCCGGTTCTGCTGAACAATCGAGCTGCTTCGCCCCCCCCCCCCCCCCTATCTGGTCGGGTTGGCCAAGTAAATAAAGTTAAGAAGGCTAAAGTTTACCTTCAGGAATCTGATCCTCCTGCCCTCGACTATATTTTTTTTTTCGCGGAAGATCTGTCTTAGGCTAGCTAAGCCCTGGTTTCCTCTCTGGTAAGGTGGTTAGGATGTTTGAGCGAGTTACTAAAAAAAGCATAAATTATTTTATAACCTGAAGCAGGTATCTCCCAAATGAACGGCATGGTTGCCTCCGACATGCTCTTATGCTTCTGCCAATGGTGTGGCAATAAGCTAGATTGGTATTAAGTTGTTAGAGATTCAAGAAATGGAAAGATCAGTTAATCCGAATTCATTGTTTCAACGAACTGAAGAGAGCTTCTCTGTTGTTCTGATCCGTAAGAAGGTAATTTATTACTACTATCATCCGAATACGAATTGGGAAGTAGACTATACTGGACTAGACGTGTCCCTGTAAAGGAGATTTTAAAAAGAGTTATAAATCAAAGTTAAGGAGCCAGAAACGGATTAACAGATTACCCCACCGGGACCCCAAAACAACGGATATGTCAATATCTCAGCTTGACCGGGAGTTAGATAGAGGTGATTGGATCCGTAGTGCCTTCCTAATTACATTAGCTTGATTACCCGCACTTTAATAAACTAAATATCTTGCTCGCAGTCAGGATTACATTCATTCCGCGGCTTGCTCAAGTAAAGAACAAAATTCTTTGGGCGGATGGGAGCCGTCGTACAGAAGGACGATCAGATATCCATGTTAGTTGGAAGATTTTAGTCCACGCTTGGTTCAAATCCATGCTTGGTCTTATGCCGAAGCAAGAACTTGCCGTCCTCATTCTTTTTATTTCAAATTCAATGAATTCGTTTATCGAAACAAAACTCAAGTGAATCTTTTTTCTTATCCATATTATATTACATACAGGGGCACTCCAAATTCTCGTTACAAGCAAGTACTTCGCTATGATTGGCTCCGCCATCTGAATCAGCGGCTGTTAACACTGAAGACGGTGGATGATATGGGAGATGGGCGTAAACGCTCCTGTAGTGGTTATCCTTTTATCGAGAGTCTTCCCTCTCCTTTCAGTCGAGTCTCTAAAGAGCCTTGACAGAATAGTGAAATAAAATCCTTAGGAAGTAGTGGGACCATACTTAAATTCCTTCTTGGCTGGAGCTTCATGTTTTGGTATGAACATGTTCCACATCTGGATAGAAGAGCTCTCTACTCATCGGATACTTGTGTACTTTTCACAACCTATGAACCTAGGGCCATTCCTTCACTTCGTCTAGATGCCTCTCTTACCCCAATGACCCACCACCCAGCAGAGACTTCTTTATCAACTGAACTGACAGGGCCTTCCGAGCTAACAAGGGGAGCTACGATCCAAGGTTAGTCTGACTAAGGGAATCAAGCCCATCAACATAGCTACTATTTACGCGTCAACTGATCTCTTGAGAAAGATCATCATAGAATCAGAGTTCTTTGACATAGCTGATGAAGACTTTCGATCTCTTCCTGTAATGTGTTACACCCGCCCTTTGTCTTTCTTATTTCTGTCAGTTAAGAAGCCCATAGTCTCTGCACAAGCCCTATTAAAGGATTGATCGGGGCCTCAGTTATCTTGATAAGGCCTCTT